>CAEFZY010070748.1:0-36759 GCA_903066815.1 Brachyrhaphis roseni
TATATATATTCTCTAAAACTTGCTATTTAAAATAGCAAGTTTTAGAGATGATGTCTGCTTTTTCATCTTACTTAAGACCAAAGACCGATTCCACGCAGTATTAAGATCATTTTAGTAATCTGATTATTTATCTATAAGTAAATGATAAAATATCTTCATACAGCTTCACTTTCTAAGCTAAAATCTAAAATTGAATTGCACTACTGCTGTATTGCATTCATCAGTTTGTACTGTTGACCATAGTGGGTTGTTTTTTTTTCAAAATCTCTTTTTAAACAAATATGTAACTCAACTTTTATGTCATACATTTAAATTTTGAAGTTCTTATGACATTACAGTAATCTAATGATCTGTTTAACATTTGGCGAAAAACATTTTGATGATCCCCATGACTTTGGGGAAATTAATCTTTGGACTCAGGAGAAAAAAGTGGAACTTTATGAAAGGTGCGTGCTTTCCTCCTTCAGGACCTGGATAACTTCCCACAGCAGATGGAATCATGAATTCTGCTCTCTGGCAGAAAATCCTGAAGGAAGATGTCGAAATGTCATTTTGAGACCTTTGACTCTAGCGCATTTAGTTATGCAGCAAGCAAATGAGTCAAAACACATTCATATTCTATAAACCTCACTAATGTTACTTAATTAAAACAATTCTGCAAAAAAAAATCACGCAGAGAAAACCTTCACAGCAAAATAAAGACTTATCTTCAGTTCTTGCAAACACTGGATGGCATGTGTTGTTTGTAAGGGTGATACAACCTGTTATTAGGCTTAGGGGAAATTACTTTCTTCTGTCATATAAAAAATAAAGCAAAAACTAAAGTAATCAATTTATGGGGCAAATATGTTTTTCCACAGTACAGTTTATTGTAGTTTTATTGTAATCTTTAAATCTATCTGTAGCAGATAGACTTTAAGTTTTAGATGGTTTCGGACTATTCTAGCCATCTAAAAAGATGGCTACTAAAAGTCTAGTTTATTTATTTATCTATTTGTTTTTTCCAAGCATTTGTTTTCCTTTATTCCTGGCTTTAACAATGTTTTCTTTTTTTTTTTACTGAGCTTGTATCTTTGGCCTAGTTTCCTGTATTTGTATCTCTCTTCTCTCCCCCTCAATAGCTAAAGCAGATGGTCACCCTCCCTGGTTCTTTTTTATTTTTCCAAATTGCTGCCCTATGACCTCTCAGAGTAACTCTGTGTTTTTCTGAACAAGGGTAACTTTTGTGGAACTGTTTTTTTCCTTTGTAAATGAAGTCCTACTGAACGTGAATGAACTGAATTAAACTGGATTAAGTTGAGTTGCATAAAATTTGACTTGATCTGATGTTGACTGAGTTCTATATGGTTTGAAAAAGTCACAAAGTTTTATTTTCTTTTTTTAAAAAAAAAACAAAAAAAAAACATTATATGGACAAAACTGAACTGAACCTTGTCACTCCCAAAGAGAACCCAGCCATACGTTTTGAAATCATTTTAGCAATCAAATTTAGGTAATGGTGCTCTGTTAGGTTACTTCCTTGTCAACACAAATATATGGCTTATATCTTGACAGGTCAGTGCATTAAGACATTTAAGCAGGGTTAAGATGACTTGCTGATATTCAAACCCAGCATCAGAACAGAACAGGAAATATGGAGACTTTAAACATAGCTATTTCAGAAGCTGTGGAGCTTCTAAGATTTTCATGCACAACCATGACGCAGGTTTACAAAAGCTGGTTTGAAAGCAACATTTCTGTGGGCAGAAATTGCCTTTCCAATGTCACACATCAGAAAAGAATGTGCACACTGGTTCAAGATGGTGGAAAGGAACACTCAATCCAATAGTGCTGGTACAAAGAATGCTATCTTTGAACGCACAAGTTGTTGAACCTTGAAGCAGATGGGCTACAGTCATTCCTGTTAGCTAAGAAAAGAAAACCAAGGTTAGAATTCAGACACTCACCAAAATTAGCCAACTGATGGGATAAACTTTGCCTGGTCAGATTAGTATTTATTTCAGCTGAAACATTTAGAAAGTATGTTGTGAATTTTGATCTGTTCTGGCTTGAATCAACAGCATAGGCTGCTGGCAGTGTAATGCTGTGAGCGATATTCGTGCCCCTTAGTACCAACTAGGTATTTAAATGCCGCCCCATCCTCAATGGCTACTTCCAGTAGGATAATGGAAAATGTTTACCAAATCTAGTACCCAACCCATTGGCAGCTGAGCATGTTAAATTTGTACATGACCAGCACAATAACCTCTTTTGGAGAAATGGCTAACATGCTAAAATAGACTTTAGTTACGCAGCACAAGGGCCGTTTACCAACTGCTAAGTTTTCACTTTAGCAGATAACTGCTCTTGCTCTTGCCAAAGCTTTAAAGTTCAGCTGGAAATGGTTCAATAAGCCATGAGGTGTTTTATTGAATCCAAAACTTTATAGGGGTCTTGAGTTACTCATATCTTACACCCCATTAAAAACAAGAACTTGTCTCTTGTTGCCAAAAAAACTCCTCAAAATGTGAAATGTAAACACACAAGCTTGGCAGGGGAAATGCATCTCAGTCCTTTGCCAGTTTTCAGGATTGTGAAATGCCGCGCCTGCCCCTGGTCAGATTCCAGCTGCTAATATTTATGTGTAGGAGAGCTAGTGCTGTTTTCCCTTCTTTTATCCTGGCCTGAGCTGTGGTTATGTAAGCTACAGATGTTTGGCTCCACTGTGCCTCTTTTAGGCCTCAGAGGTGTGGTTATGTGAGCTCTGCAAAATAACAGCCTCAGTTTATAACAGGTCTGCCAACGAGGACACGCTGAAAAACAAATGTGGATCGGAGAGAGGAGACTGTACTCCCCTTGAATTGCTTGTATTGTGCTTTGAAAGAGTATTCACACCCCTTGGCTGTTTTTCTTTTCCAGATTTTGTCATGTAGATTGTTTGTGATAGACCCACACAACGTGGAGTAGCTTGGGAAGTGGAAAAAAAAGCATGATTTCAAAATTGTTTTGAACAAGTAAAGCTTGGAAGCCACATTGAGCCCTGTGATTCGATAGTTTGTAAAATCACTTCTTTCTACAATTTAATCTATGGATCTGTTGCTTTGTTCAGTTTCAAGGTTTGTTATACCTGTGCTTTTTTCCCCCTTTAATTTAGCAATCTTGTGACTCCTGTTTGCAGGGCAAATTTGTGTATTGAAAGACTGATTGTTGTGTTGTCAACAGGTTCCCCATACCTGAGCTGTGGATCTCTGCAGCTCCTCCAGAGTTACAGTATGAATGTATGAGACCTTTCTGATTAATCTTCTCCTATGTCTAAGAGTGTTTTAGGTGTGTTGCCATTTTTCATAGTGTTTCTTCTTGTGTCATACTCTATTTTCATTTTGGAATGACAGATTTTACATTTTGCGATATTGTTTAATAACTTGACTGTTAAACGTCCTACATAATGTGACAATTTCTAGTTATACTGGATTTTATTTTGGGTTATCTATTTTGACCTTCAAATACATTTGTAGAGGGGAAATTAGGACGATCCTGAGCATATGAGATGACATCAATGGAGAGAGGACTTTGGCCTTGTTTCATACAAACAGAGTACCTGGAGATAAAGCAGCAGCTGATGTAATTATACTGATGAGGCACTTAGGAAAGTTTCTTTAACAAATATAAACAAAATGGTTATTCTATACAAATGTGTGTTTCACTCAGATTTCTGGGTTTTCTTAGAATTTACTTACTTAGCGATAAACATCACTAACTTGCTCCGTGGCAATAGTCTATGTACAAACCCTACCAAAAGTTTATAAACTTAATAAATGTTTCAAATGTGCGCTTCTATTTTGTACTTTAGACCAAGATTTAAAAATTCTCAGAAGATAAAGGAGAACATTGTTAATAAACAGGGACTCAGGAGCGGTCAGCCAAATGTACGGGACACGCAAATCAATTGGACCAGTACAAGGAGTTATGCAAATGTTTGTCCAGTGTAGCGCTGCTGACTGACTGTGGGGAGAGCAGGGGTGGTTCAGGACCCCAGGATGTTATTACGCAATAGCAGACAGCTGTATATAAAGTCAGGAGGATGTTGAAGAGTGGACTTTATGCGAGACAGCCACTTCTTTTTGCACCAAGGTACGCACTGAGCAAAGGACCATCTTTTTGCTTACAAATTTCAATTTTCACAAACTGATTTTTGGAGATATTTTGAAGAATTTCATCAGATTATGCTGAACTTAATCTGAGAACTTTAAGGAAAAATAACTACTATTTCTCCTTTTCTTTTCCAAATTTCCTGCGTCTAACTTCTTACCATTTTTTCCCCCCTTCCTCTGAGGCAGCATGCTGAGGTTCGCTGTGGCTCTTTGTCTCCTGGCGCTGTCCTGGGCGCAGGATTGCCAGGTGGAGAATTTCCAGGTCAAGCAGGACTTTGACAAAACCAGGGTGAGTTGTGAGTAACATAAGAATTAGCATTCATAAAGTAAAATTTATCCCATAAGGTTTAACTAAAATATTTTCCCCAATAGTATGCAGGGACCTGGTATGCTGTAGGAAAAAAGGACCCTGAGGGCTTGTTCTTACTCGACAACGTTGTAGCCCAGTTTAACATTGACGACGATGGCTCAATGACCGCTACTGCAAAGGGCAGAGTCATCATCCTGAAGTAGGTTTCTCCTCTTCCCCCTTGGAGGCCTTGCTGTTCTCGATGCATAGATTACTGAGGATTTTAATTTTCTCTGTCTCTCTTTGACCTGTAGCAACTGGGAAATGTGTGCCCACATGTTTGCTACCTTCGAGGAATCCCCAAACCCTGCCAAGTTTAGAATGAGATACTGGGGAGCTGCTTCATACCTGCAGACAGGAAGTAAGCATGACTTGACTCACAAAAGGAAAGACAGAGAACAAAACTTCCCAAAATTCAAGCCGGCGCTGCGACTGTCTGCTGAAATTAAGCGATAGCGTGGAAATTGTTGACCTCAGGCCCATTGCTTTTTGGAATGTTCCAAGTTTTAGTGGAAATCTAATGAGTTAAAGAAACCAGATAAATCTTCATTTTAGCAAGTGGAAGCAAATATTCTAATCATCACATAACCCGTCCTGCTTTCAGATGACGAACACTGGGTTATCGACACCGATTACGACAACTATGCCATCCACTACTCCTGCAGACTGCTCAACGAGGACGGCACATGCTTGGATAGCTACTCTTTCGTCTTCTCACGCCACCCAACCGGCCTGAGGCCAGAGGACCAGGCCATCGTCACGCAGAAAAAGACGGACCTGTGTCTTTTGGGCAAATACCGACGCGTAACACACAACGGTGAGTCGATACCCACCGAGTGCTTACCAGCTGTTATTGATCCGATAGGAGGAGGAGAAGTAGAGAGGGATCTGAGGGAGGTTGCAATTTGAGTTATTCAATAAGGTTAAAGACCAAATTAATGATTAACCGAGAGATGTTACTTCAAACCTTATGACCAGTGTTTATCTTCATTGATTAATTAGAGGAATGCGGACTGCAAGTGTAATTCTGAGTAATGCATTTCCAACTGGATAGTCTGTCATGGACAAAAAAACAAAAAAAAAAATACAGTGCAGGTAGTTTGATGAATATCTTTAATAAGCGTAATGTTTATCTCTTCTCTCTCAGGTTTCTGTGACAACAGCGGAAATGCAGAGCCGCCTCAGTGACCCTTCTCTTGATGCTCCTTTCTTCCTTTCTACTGGTTTCAGATTGAATCCCACCTCCTCCTCACCCCTACCGCCTCAGTTTCTCTCACACGAGAGGAAGTAGTTTCCTTTTTGTTTTTTAAAGAAATAAATTAAAAATCACCAACTCCAAACTTTCACTTATTGTTGTTCATAGTCAGCTTTAGTCTCATTAAATTTCAGTGTTACCTTCAACATCTGTTGCTTATTTTATTTCTTTTCAGTACATTGCCTCATAAGGAAGCAGCGTTATAAATTATCACATGTGGAAATCTTGTATGATCTAAATATCTCAGAATGTTAACTTCATGAAAGGGGCTTTGCTTTTACATATTCCTACCATGCACAAGTACTTTTTTTTTTATTAAACTGTAATATCCAGAAAACATGTTCAGTAGTAGATCTGTTTGTTAATCTTGACTGATGTTTACTCCTTGATCCAGTTTTTAAAATAAAACATTCAAACATCTTTTGACTGATTAATCTTTTTAATGATCCAATCTGCATTCCACAAGATGTTCAATAAATCTGTAGCTCTGGAAGCCGTAAGGTTGTGGAAAATTGCTGCATTTGGTTTCTGCCAAACATTCCCTGTCCTTTAACTTTAGACTCGTTTGTCCAACATTATTCCAGATCTCATGATTTTTGCCAAACCTTAATATGACTTTATGTTAATCTTAAAAAGAAAAGATATCCTTCTTGTCTACCTCGCACAAAAATTAAACTCATGCCACGTGCTTTGAAATAAGCAGTAGCAAAATGCTGCTGTAGGTCCTTTCATGGCATCTTAGAGTTGATGTCTTGCAGCATTTTACTGTTATGATGAACCTGTTAGGACAGTATGAACTCAGGAGGTTGGCAGCTGATTTTAAACCTTATTTTATGCAGTGGATTGACAGACTTCAAATTGTTTTAAGATCAGCACTGTAGATTTATAGGAAACACACCTAATATGTCAACTTTACAGATTAGCTTTAAATGTGTTTTTTGTCTTTCAGTTTAAATGTATTATATTTATGTCCATTAAAAACTATTTAGTTCTTGGCCTTTGCTCCATCTTTTAAATGGTCATTTTTTTCCCTCTAATGGTATGTAATAAGCTGGTTAGCTTATAAAGCTATGCGTAATTATAATAAAAGAATAAAGTAGATTGAACAATGAAGTTACACCATATTTTTCATGAAAATTGTTTTTAGAGGAAATACTAACAGTTGCAGTCATCCCTTTAACTCTAATTTCACTACTTCTCAATAGTAAATTATCCAATCTATATTAGAAAGGAAACATTGCAGGCCTCCATACTTCTCAGCAGCATTTTAAAGCCATGGCTGCTTATAAAGGTGGTACAAGGATTTCTTGTGACAGATGTCTCAGTAAAATGTGTTGCACGGCCTAAAATGACCAGCCTGTACTTATACTTAATGCACTGCAATCAGATTAAAATTTAAATTAGTGCATTAGTCTGCTGTGTTACTTAGCATAAATCAAGCTTTATCTAGAGTCTGTGCTGCAAACCATTCAAAAAGTAGGCAATGGAATATAGCAGTGAGCAAGACTTCATCACCATGAAACAGCAAGTTAAGTTTCAATCATATATTTCCTCTACTTTAAAAAAAAAAATCAATGTAATCTAGTTGTGTCATCCATTGTATACAAGATACACAGTGAGTAATTGGGGCTCTTAAAAAGAAAAAGACCTTGTCTAAGGAAATCTTGAGTCCACAATAAAGTCTCAATGGAGACAAATATTTTATAAGGTCACAAAGGTCAGTCAGATTTAAAAAAAAAAAAAAAAAAAAGAACAGCGACTCCCCTGAACTTGTCCATATCTACTATTATTAAAAAAGGGTTAAGAAGGTTAAAATAATTTTAGACAAACAAGGATGAAAACCAGTTTCTTTGTAAGGAAGGATGAAAAACTGCAGAAAAATGGCACCTTGGAGTCAACAAATCTCCATAAAAGTTTAATTTAAAGCTTCTGCAAACATCTTTAACAGGAGTGCCAACTGTTTTGTAAATCTCAAGCCAGACTGCCATTTAAAATAAGACAGCCAAATTAAACTAATTTAACTGTGTTTCTCTTAATTATAGCTAAAAAAAAAAAAAATAGCAGACTTCAACATTTTCAATTGATTTCTCATCAGCAAAGAGAACTGCTGTTAATTTAACAACAAATTACAGCACTAAGACAAAATTACACTGAAGGATTGTTCTGGATGGAGTTTTAAGTCTTTATTGCACATTTGTAGACAGTACTGAGCACAGCAAAACAATTCAGGAGCACATAATCAGGATACATTAAAGAACACTTAAAAACATAACCTGGTAAAAAAAATAAAAAATTCCCAGATGGCGCTCTACTAAAATATAAACAGTGAGAGTAAAATTGAAGCTCCCCAAAAGTCACAGCAACGTCTGTCTGCCTTAAATCTATGTGGCCACATTGCCAAGACTGCAGGAATAAACACCTTTCTCCCAACAAGGAGACCTTTAGTAATCCCCACTGTAAATAGTTTAGCACAAGGAATTAAGTCATGCAATCTCTTTCTAGCCTGACAGGGCTGCAGGTTTGAAAAGTCAAGGTGGTGATTGTAGAGAAATGCACAGAACCCGACAAACGTGACCGGTTAAGCCCTGCGCGGCTACATGCATCTGGTCTGGTTGAGTTCAAGCAACTAAAAACTAGGAGGTGAGGCAGAAAAATCACCGTCACGGTTTAGCAATGTTTATCCAAATGTGTGAAACGAGCTCGACAGGTTTGCTGCTGCAGCACTAGGGCAGTGCTAATGTAAGAGACATATGGTTAATTAGACGGACATTTGCTGATAATTGTAATCGCCAGTTAATGAAGTTGAAAATAGCCAACAGCTGGAGTGTAGAAATTTAACACATTTTGTCCTTCACATACATACTATAAAATGGTAAACAATCACAGCTGCACATTCTCTACTTAACAAGATATACCACCATCAACAACACAATGCAACCAAGAGATATGCAACCAAATGACCCATTTATAGTGGTTTGATTTATTTGATACAACAGGGATCCTTAAACTGTCAAGTGTAAATAGAAGGAGGATACCTCATGATTAGGCAATCTTAAACACACATAATTCACAGGAAAATATATAGAAGCTTTCTATATCTCTTAAGAAACCCAAGAATAAATACCAAGATAAAACACAAAAATAAAAATCTGAACAAAAAATGAAGCATCAGCTAAAACATACATATAGAGAAGCCCTCCACCTGTCAATGATCAGTGCTATGACACACAAAAAAAAACTGGGGCAAGATTTTTCAGACTAAACACATAAAAGGTGATCAAGTCTAAATGTGTCAAAGAATGTTGAAATTGTTTGCTTTAAAGTCCGATCTTTTTCTAAAAATAAAATTGATGAAATGAATAGTTTCATCTTGGCTTGACTTTGTTTGAAATATGACATAGGCCTACTATAAAAATAAAAAGCCTCATAATTTTCCCTCCCCCCCATTTTAGGGGAAATGGACGGGTCAGTGTAGCATGACTGGAGTTATTACATGGATTTATGATGGAGAAACAAAACAAAACAAAAAATAGCTGCTGATCATTAAACCCTCTTGGTGAGTGTAAATAATATTCCTATGGTTCTTGCATAGAAAATGCACTAAATTTTGGAATAAGTACATTTTAAAAGACTTTTTGGAGCTGCATTTTCTACATAGCTCAACAGATCTGTATTTTGGACATTCCCAACCTTTTTAGCTTAGATTTTGTTCAGAATTGAATCTTAATTCTGGTTAAAACCAATCTCACTGTCTATCTACCCCCTTCGGGTAATGTCTGAGTTGGGAATTACTCATCTGTTCTGCTCATTCAGGCAAAGCAGTAGTCAATGTGGGCCAGGAGTTCTCTGTGGCGACTGGTTGGATAAGGAGCCTGACACTTTGGACACTCCAGGAAACTCTCATCCAGGAGGCTGATGACTTTAGATGGGGATGTGGGGCCATGAGAGTTAATAGTAAGGCACTCAAACTCCAGATTATTATAGGAGCTGGGCTCTGAAAAGCGGGCACTCGGCTGCTTCTGAAATTGAAAACAAGACATGGCATTTTTACTTTTTTTAAGAGTGCAATTCATTTTTATCGTGAAAATAAAGCAACTGCTTATTTTTGGACAGTAAACTTGGTTTGAAAACAGCATTAAATGAAAAGTTGCTGCATGATTTAAATACACAGTTACACTACAGACACTTACAGCAGACTCCAGTTTAGCAATCTGATCACGAGCTTTGCGAAGCTCTTTCAGCACTTTCTGTAATTGCTCCTGCATGCTCTGACGATCAAGTTTTTCATTCTCAGAGTCCTTGGCAGAGAGCTGGATCTTAGGAGGAAATGAAAAGAAAGTTTTTAAAATAGTGGAACTGTTCCAAAATTCTGTCCTTTATAAAAAAAAAAAAAAAAAGATGGCAGTTTGTCATGTAATTTGTGCATTTTAACAGTTTTCTAAACAGCTAAGCACTACCTGTTGTTCCAGAGCAGCAATTCTCCTTTGTTCTTCATTTTGGTTGATGAGAGATTTCTGCAGCATATTTACCTATCAAGAGCAAATTATCAAGGTAGAACGGTTTTGTTTGCAGAGCATTTAATCATTTTCAACCACATTGAAGGAAAAATGTAAAACAGTTTGAGAGCCTGAGCAGGAGCCCAACTGTAAAATGTGAAATTAAATACATATTGGATAAATTAACACAAAAATATATCCAAACATAGTGAACAGTGCACAGTTGTAAAATTATTTAACTAATATTGTTTATATCTTCACTTTTCCCAACACTTGGTAGACTCTTATTTTCAAAAGTACTTTAGTATAATAAATATTTGACCCCATGCAGATGTTTTGAACATTGCAAATGTGGCATCAAAGGTGGAGAGGTTTAATATATATATGAAAAAGTTAAAGTGAACCAAAATGTTAAAATGGTCTGCATGTCACTGAGTGAAATAAGTATTTCATCTCCAGGCAAATCACAACTTCAAACTTGGTGAGCAAGCTCAGCACTAAGACATTTTTTGCTGCTGGTCATGAAGTTTTCACACAGCTGAGAAGAGACCCAATCTACCTCCCAGAAACTCCTTCAGGTTTCCTGGTTGCTGCTTGCCACTGTAAAGCTCCAGCTCCCTCTGCAGGACTCAGATCTGGAGTGACCAGCCACTCCACTACATGACATGCTTCTTTGGCCACTCCATTCTTATCTTATTTATGCATCTTGAAGAATTATGCTGGAAGACTCTGTACCATCTTTAGCTTCCTGATACATGATTCCGCTGTAAATTACTCTATTTATTGGCCTTTTAATGCAGTGAAGTCCCCTCCTGATGGTCTGTACCACCAGAAGAAAAACTGAAAATTGTGTTCTTCAGGTCAGACTCTGCATTTCTCCTTCTTCAAAGATGGTGGATTGAATTGATGGAAAATGTAAATACTACATCACAGTGTTGAAGTTATGGTCTTGTCCTTTTCCTATAATGCATATGTACTTTGTGTTGAATAGACTAGTTTCTCACAAGAACTTGCCAAAGAGCTGGCCTCAGTCTGTCTTTTACACATTTTCCCCCATTTTTCTGCCCTTGGGTATAAAACACGTGTTGTCTGTTAAAGCTTTTTACTTTAAATTGGACGCCCTTGTTACAGTTCTCTGCTCTCGTCTTGTATAAGATTCCTAATAAGCTTGACTGATTTTCACCTTTAACAATGCTTGAAAAAATTAATTTTTCCACAACAGAACTTTCAGCCGAGCCTTCAATGAGTCATTTAGAAGTTCACTGGGAATCTTCACATTCTACTAATAAAGCAGTCTTTTAGTTTACTTAAATGAACAACCTACTTGAATCTTTTGTATTCACATTTTGGTGCATGTTCAGTTCATTTACATGTAAAATCAGTAATTGTCCAAACGGTTTTAATTGATCCCTCTATGCATCTTGTTTAGCTAAAGGAGTCTGACCTGCTGCAGAAGGTCAGCAGATCTCTTCTTCTCCTCATCCAGTCGTTTCTCCACCTTCTCCAGGTCGGCTCTCACCCGGTCTGTCCTTTCGGATGATACCTTTCTTTCCTCGTGCGCCACTTGTCTAGATGTAAAAGTTATGAAATTAGACCTAAGCATTAAAAGGAAACACTCATTTAAGAGGGAACACAACTTAATTGAATTAAGTTCAAAGTGATTTTCAGCCTTTTCTTGCCACAGGTTTGGGTTGTTTCAGAGCACATGAACATTCAGAGCACGCTGCTGGTTTTACCTGTTGCCAAGGCGTTCCGCCTGCAGCTGTATCATGGCTTCGTCCAGCTCCTTGCCCCTCTCTTCGTATTTCCTCAGAAAGGCCGACAACTCGCTGCACTTGTCGTCGTACTTCCTCTGTAGCACGCAGCGTTCCTCATGGACCCGGCTGACCTGCTCCCTCTGCCGCTGCAGCTCGGCCTGAACTTTCAAGGTCTGCAGAGGCCATGAAAGAAATTGCAAAAACGCTGTTTGTTTTCCATCTTACTCAGTTCTTTAATCCAGCTCTGCAGATCAATTATAAAGATGTCTGAATCCAAGGACTCTGGATATTCAGCTGCATACTGATTCGGTGCTGAAGTTGCCTTTTTCAAAGGACGGAATGTCGATGAATTTGTTCACACTTCAACAGGAAAAAATGGTGACAAGAGTGTACTGGATAACTTTCTTCTGCTAATATGTTGTATTATATCAGCAATTAAAAAAATAGTGACGTGCGTTTACTCAGGTTATCTTTGATATAAAATATTCTTTTGACAATGAGACATTTAAGTTTGAAGAAAAGAAAATCCCCTCTAAAATGTGTAGTGTGGGTAAACACGTCACAGAGGTTCTCTAGGTAGAAAGTTTGCAGAATTAGTATTGTTTACCTGTTCCTTCTGCACACTTAACTCCTGCAGAGCTCTGACAGTCTGATCCTTCTGGCTCTCCAGGTCTTTCTGCACACCTAAAAGCATCGTCTCGTAGTGCTTTTTCAGGTCAGACTCCTTCTCTTTACCTTGAGTGTTGCTTGAAGCTGACACAGGGGGGGAAAGAAGGGGTAAGATAAAAACCAGGCCTCCAGTTCAAGAGAAAAAAGCTTCCACTAAAATTTTAAAGACAAATTCTGTTGTAAATTTTTCAGATTCTGTCAAATATTAAGAGCAAACTATTGCATTACATTGCTGATACAACAGCAGAACACCGATTTCTGACCAGAAATAAAAACAAAAAAATTCAACTGAAAAGAATGTGCACAGAGGATACATTCACATCATCTTTCTGTATCTGAACACATACTATTTATGCTGATGTTTCCATATTCTATATATATGAGGATGTAAGGTATATTTACCCTCAGAGCTGGGTTCTGCTTTGTTTTCTTGTTGCTGCTTGGCCTGCGCCAGTTGTTGCTCCAACTCCATTGTTCTGGCAACGACCGACTGCACAAAAACCTCTCGCTGCTGATCATAGACCAGCCACTGCTGGTTCTTTTCCAGAGCCTGATGGGAAGATTTTACAACTGTTTCAGACAAGCACTCTGGATTCTGGGTAATGATGACAATCTGAGCTTGAGGTCATGAATTAATGAGAAACGAAACACCAGTGATTAAATGAAAAAGTTCATGAAGTTTAAAGGTCAATATTTTTTTACATTGATGGGAAGGAACAAATATGTTCCTTTTTTAATGACTTCACATTTTAAAACAATGCTCAATTTTTCCAAAATTATTAATATCCACTGTGTTGGGTCTACATCAGACATCAGAGCTGCAGGTTACAGATACCTGGTCTAGTCAAAGCCTGGATGTAAATCAAGTTGAGAATTAGTGGCAGGTTTTAAAAACATCCTTGAGCCAATCTGATTCAGTATATAAACTACTTTGCTAACAACAACAAAAAATATTGTCGTTCTAATTGTATCTAAAAGACATTCTACACACTAAAAGGCACACCACACTTTTCAGAATCCTTTTCGTGATACATTTTGAAAACCATGTCTCAATTTCATTCCACTTAAAATTTTTTCTGATACTTTGTGCTTCTCTCAAATAAAATCCCAATAAAATGCGTTCAAGTTTGTTGTTTTTATGCAGCAAAACTCAAAGGACTTGTGTACTTTATGAGAAACTTTACAAGCTTCCCAATATACCTTTGTTGTACCTATGGAACACAATGACATAGAATATGAAGTTAAACATGTCAAATTTATGAAGATGTGACAAAAAAGACTCACATCTTTGAGTTGATCTTGCATCTGTACCAGTTCTGGAGCAGGAGGATGCCCATTCTGAAAAGAGAAGGAGGGAGATGTTGCAAAGGTTAAATGACAAAGTACTAGTAAATATGCAGTAGTTGCATCTGATCCAGCTGTCACAACCAACATTCAGTTGAGGCTGACTTTAAGATAAAGAAAAAATATGTTTTATTCATAAAACAAAAAGCTTGTAGCTTCTGTGTGTTTTTCAAAGCTGGTCAGGTTCTGCTAACTGTCAAGTCACAGGCACTGTTAATTTAAAATAAGACTCTCCATTTTCAGAGAAAAAAATAAAGTAGATACAAAACTGCCACAGGCTCAGAAATTACACACAGGCCTGCTGATTTAAATTATTTAGCCCAACTTTTAATAATGCAAGAAAACCAGAGCAGCAAGAGATAAATCTATGCTCTTCTGCGCTCCCAAGTCTTGGCTATTTGACCAGGTCACCAATCCTGCAGTGTGCAGCCTCCATCCCCAGAGGCTTGTTGGTCATGTCACATGCCTTCGAGTCTGAGTCTCTGAATGTATAGAGTCCATCTCTATACATTCGTTATCTTAAAATTTCATACCCTACTGGACTCAAAGTGCCATTGCTGTCAGTTTATTTTAGCCCAAATATAAATACCAAAGACTTTTTAGGCAGACTTATCTACCAAGGGCAAGATTTAAATGTGGTACCTGGAAAAACCCAAGACTGAAAAACAGGAAGGATGAAAAATGGACCAAAAAAGGATGGTAGATGGAAAACAGACAAAAAAAAAAAAAACATCATATGGATAATTAATAGACGAACAGTTGGAAGGTGGGTGAATGAACCGATGGACAGACGTATGAACAAACCGATGGACACGCCAATAGATAGCACTGCATAATATCAGATAAAAACAACTTTTGATGGATAAGGGGATTGAAAACCCAAGGCATGGTCTTTATCCAGATTTAAATGACTGATTTTCCATACTGCATAGGACTCCAAATTGTATGTCTGACAAGCCTTTTGGCTCCTATAACACCAGGTAAACCTCATTATCTTGTTTGTTTATCTCACTAAGTCTAAATGTACAACCATGAGCCGAGTCCTCTGCGAACAGCAGAGAGATAGCTTGGTTTGTTGATCTGAATATTTTCCAAGGGCATAGAATAAGGAATTGCGACATGCCATTAGAAAGTTACATTAATGAGATTACGTAAAGAAAGGATACAGGAATTTCCTTGTTGCAGGAGAAGTAGTTGTTTAGTTTGTTTTCATATTAGCAGCATTGGCTATATCAAAGAAACATGTAGTAAGATTTAAACACATTAGATTCAAATAAGTTACAGTTTAAACAAGAGTCTGAAGATCCATAACTAAATAAAAAAAAACATTTAGCAGTATCTTATTAAACATGTTTTCCAGATCATCATAAATGTATGCCATGGTGATGGGATCTACACCCTGTAGAAGCTGAGTGGTACAGTTATGAGCAATTTTTTTTTCCAACATTGTTTCCATTAATCTGGTAAAATCTGGTTAAAAATACTAGTCTGTTCAAGCAAAAATAAGATTTTTATTTATCAACCACAAATGTTAGAAGTCATGTGTCACATTAAACAAAGCGACAGTTCCGTAAGTCAGCTTTTCACTGTCAAATCTTTTTAAAGCTTTCAATTCGTTTGTGTGCTCTGGTGATGGCCTGAAGCAGCTTCCTGTCTCACACAGAGCAGCCATTTCTGATGCCTTATAACAGAACAAGGAAGCAAACTATGCAACGCATCTTAAAAATGGGCCACTCATACTTCTGCCCATTCATATCCATACTTTGCACTCTAATGTTTTGGTCTAATAATAGATGGAAAACAAACATCTTCCATCAAAGACATAAAGAGCCCTGCTGACCTTTAAGCAGCAAAAAAAATAAATTAAAAAAAATATGCAAGCTTTCTGTTTATTATAGATATAGAAAAACAGCTTTTTAAAAACTGTTTCTTCCAGCTCTAGCTCTAGTAGTACAGCAAATAGTCTAAACCGTGAGCAAGAAAATTACTCAAACAAATACAAAGGATCCACATAATCATGCAACATAACGGATAAAAAATTGCACATATTTTGAGATGAAATCCTCTTTAAATAAGCTTATTAGTTGGGATTTTTCTTTGTATGATACAGCTAAATCTTTTTATATTCTTTAAAGCCCTGCATGTAATTTTGCTTCCTTACGGGCAGGGAAGAATCCTGATGACAGCTTTAGAGTCAATGCAGCAGCACTGGATCTACAGTTAAGAAGTGGCTACTACAGATTTCCTTTTATCTCCTCCATAAGCAGAGTTACACTGCTGACGGCAGATAAAAATAAAGGGGCTACTGAAAAATCTGATTTTCACCGTTACAATGCTTATTACAGCTGATGTATTTTAGAGCAATAAACCTTTCATGATAAAAGTGGTGAGGAGGCTCCAGGGAGAAGGTGATGTCAGCAGGAAAACTGAGATTAAACACTGCCACCTGATGGACAAAAACAGAGCCACAGTTCCCTTAGCAAGCTCTTTAATCCATCAATCACTGATCGCTTTTCATGTCAAAATCTTTGCACTTTTTCTGCAGAGTTCTCAATCCTTTTAGGCAAGCATAAACCTAAAAGTTCTCCACAGACTTAAAGCAAACATTTCTACTATGCTCATGTTTTAAACATGAAAACCAGAACTACAGACTTTAGATGAATGGATGAAAAATTAGTGGGGGGAAAAATGACGCATAGACAGATTTAAGGATCAAAATACCACTTACTTTCTTAGCTAAAGGCAAATTTACTATCCCTGTTCTAGGTTAGCTTTTTTTCTACTCAATAATGCTTTTCAGTCATTATCATAAATCACCATCATTATTAATTAGCTTGGATGGATGGATATAACTTTAAGACAACAACATGGGGAATTAAGTCTGGAAATGCAATTTCTCCCTCCATTTGGCAAATGGAGAGATGGACGCAGACTGACATGAAGATGGTGGAAAGGAGGAAGAGTTGGATGAAGAGAGGGAGAGCTAGATATAGGAAAAGAGTGATGGATGGGGGGCTGAAGGATGACAAAAGATTGATGGTTGGAGGGACAGAGGGATTTCCAGAGGAATAGATGGACAAACGGACCAATGGAAGGATGGATGATGATAGAAAAAAAAGGATGGTCAGGGAAGAAGATAAAACAATGGAGGGGTAGATGGGTTGGCAGAGAGAGGGATGAAAGGATTCAACATTTGTCTTTTTTACAGATATTAAAGTTTGAAAATACTAATTATTCCATTCATTTCAATTTTTTATACTCCTACACACCTGGAAAATCTCAAAGTCTACATTTTATTCTTATGCTCCAAGGATCATCAATTGTTGACTTCTCAACTGAAACTGAAAGAGATCAGCGTTACCACTAATCATTTCACCTTTTCCATTCTCGCTATAATAAACGTCAAAGATATGAGCGATATTCCACAGGCAGACTAGTCATGATGCAATACAAAAAGTCACAAATGCTTGTCCAGACAAATCTAAAGACCAGCTAGATCATTTTCATTGCACAGAAAAAGCAACCAGATCATGTCAAGAAGAGATATATCTTCTTGACTAATTAGAACATCTTGACAGGTAGCAGAGTATTAGGGTCAGCCTACCGTGGCCTGCGTTTCCAGGGACTGACAACGAGCGGAAACTGTGGCCAGCTTGTTTTTCAGATTCTCCGTTTCCTGTGACAAGCTCTGGAACATCCCATCTCTCTGCTCTGCCTCCCTCCTGCGCTGCTCCAGCTGGGCCTGCAGCGACGCAACCACCTATTTATATATATAAAAAAGGAAGCCTGTATGTCACCAAAATCTTTTTAACCTTATTGTTGAAGCATAGTTCGATGGAGGGTGGTAAGAGGGAAAAGGATTTGTTTTTCTGTCTTCTGTGCAATTATCCTTCTCTCGTAATCGACGTAGCGCGGCTGGGAGTCTGGTGGCATTAGCCACTTGCGTGTCTGCTGATGAAACTTAATGAGGAAGATGCAAGCATGATTAATGTCTGGGCAAAACAAAACGCTGACATTCCATTTACCAGCATGTCATCTGTGAGCTTAGCCTGCTGCCACTCTGACCACTCTAAATTAGAGTCATTTCTGCCACAATAAAAGACATATTACACAAGGATAAGCAACAGCAGAACGAGTTTTTACACTAGTGTCAAACAGCAACATGACATGAATGCTAATACATACAGACAGCAGCCACAGACAAACAGTTTATAAATGTCAAGCAAACAGAATCTAACGGTGTACGTTGGTATGCAGCTTCTGCCGGTTGTCTAAACTTCATTTTGCAGAGCTGCTGTCAAAGTGGGATAGAAGCGATTTCCCCCTCTGTTTGTGGCAGCTCATTGGAATTCCAGTATGTTTTTTTTCTCCCTTCCCTCTCGCTGACAGTTTCCCACATGCCACCAATGCAATACCAGAGTGTGAGGAAAAAAATAAATAAATAAATAAGTCGCAAGCTGGAGAGTGCTCCTGCTGTGGGTTTATTCTCATTTAGGCAGGACTTTAAGCGTGAGCTAATCGTGTGTTTCCATGTACAGGTGTGTAGAGGCCTCTTCGTGACAGATGATTGGACAAATGCGATTCTGAAAACAGATAGTTGTCAGTGTATGTACCTCTCCTCCTTTAGCTGACAGCTGTTGTCTTAGACTTTCCAGTTCCTGTTCTTTAACCAGCAGCTGCTGATTGTTCCTCTCACGGAGCGTCTCGAGGGACAGAATCCTCTGGAGAATCAAATGCACATATTTAAAAACAGAGGAATACAACGGGACTTAAAAATCAGTAACAGTGAACCCCTTTACCTCCAGCAGCTTGCCTTTGTCCGAATCAGGGGCCTTGATGTGCCGTTTGGCCTGTTCGTCAATCTTTTTCCTCAAGTGGGCGTTCTCCTTCCGGACCTTCTCCAGCTCTGCCTCTGCCTTTGAGCCAGAATTGTTGGATCTGAATCCCAACTTGGAGACAAGGGTTTCTTTGGCACCTTTAGATGCCATGGCTTCCTTTGTTGATTGCAGAGGTATATGATGGAGTGTTCTAAAACAGACAAATCATTTCAAGACGCTATTATGCTTTGATTTCAATCTAATCATTTGTAAAAAATTACAACAGCCATTATAATTTAACTGGTAGTGAACATTGATGCCATCTGCAGCTGCTACAGATTATTGGATCTTTTCTGACTATAGTTAACATCTTCTTAGGTGTGGGTGAATATTCACCCTGTCTCCATTTTGTACCTTTGCAGTTTTGTGCCCAACATTTTTTGCAGTATAAAATGGAGTCATTTGCTATAAGATGTTTCAGAAAATTTAAAAGTTGCACTGTTTCATTTAAAAGTCTTGTTAAAAGACTTTTAAATAACTTAAAGAATAATTTGGGCAATGCATACTTTTGCAATACTTGACTGCAGATTTCAAGCAAATAAAAAAAACTCTTTAGGACTAGAATTAAGAATAATTGAAATAAAATCAAATGGTAGTGATTAGTACTGCAAAATAATTCATTTTACATAACTGCAATATTAATGTGTTCGATATATCATAAAACCAAAGTAGGTTACAACAGGTCAGGTGCAATACAGTAAGCTATCTGGTCGGTCTGAAGGACTTTAACAGTACTTTATGGCCGCAACTGAGATTTGAAAGCTGAGTTTGTTATTATGAAACAGAAAGTAATTAGTGAGGAAAATGTCAATAAATAATATGTGACGATCTCTGTTGTGTATTCTGTGACAATATTGCAAATTGTTCTGTACATCACATCATCAATGCATTATACCCATAGGCAGTTTAAGGAGTTTATCTATGTTTTGTAACTGTAGAAAGAATCAAGACTAACATCAACGCAAACACAGGGAGGAAAAAGCAAGATTCATGCTGAAATACCTCAGAGCAAAATTCAAAAAGTAATTTGAACACCATGACCCCCAACTAAATGTATTGATAAATACAACACACAATCATAATTGAATTTCAAAATAATGCATATTTAAAATTAACTTTTTGAAGTCTTTCAGAATAACTTCTCATAGCAATGGTTTTTTTTTTAAAGAAGGGCATTCCTGAACGGGTTTGACAAGTTTCAGTATTGTTGCTTTTGAACTAAACCGGAGTTTATCTGCAATAGAGACAGGAAAAAAAGAAGCACCGACATATCAGGAAAACGTTTAAAACCCAAAGTTGTAGCAACAAATAGGAAACGTGATCATTTAGTAAAAACAGCGAATTTACCTGAAAGTAAAAAGCCTTTTGAAATATTGCCGACTCTCAAGCTTCGTTACAAATGTTTTCAAGATGACAATGTAGGAAACAAAAATAACTTGACATTTCGTTTTTCTTCCTTTAACTGAGACCTTATAGTTTCTAACTTTGATATTTACATAAAAGTACAGAATATATGTCAATTACTCTACATAACAGAAATGTAGAACTTACTTTATAAAAGGAGCGGAAGAAGTGTTTGTAATCCACTCTGCGTGTAACGAGACCGTTGCTCAAACAGTACTTTCATTTCCTGAGATTTGAATTGCAGCGCGTTGACGTCATATCCGTGATGAAGTTCCAGGTGCGAATGTCCGCGTTGCTCAGCGTGTTCCGATGTGTGCAGGTTTGAACGGCTTGAAATATATTTTTTATAAAGTATAACTAATTCTAAAAATATTTCTTGTACTTTTTTTAAACACATTTTTTTCGTGTTTGTGACCACAAAATATAACATTCTGTGTCTTTTAAACACACACAACAAATATGTCATAGTGTTTCTGTTCCAGTGAATATGAACCAAAGCTTTCATTTAAAAACAAGAATTTCATCCCTTTGAAATAAATGGAAGGCACAGAGCTCTACAAGTTCCTCGGTTCAATATAAAATAATAATAACTTACTCCATGGATTTTTTTGCCGTCATTTGAATATGACAAATAAATCAAAACTCGATTAAAATAGACAGTAAGCCACATATTAAATTAGACTTTTACTTACCTAAACAATTATAACTATTTAACAATTTTATATTTAGAGTAAAAAATATTTTACATTTGCTCTTCAACATATTTAGGTCACTCTTCTACTTTAATCGACAAGTTAAGTGCGCGGGGCTAGCAGTAGTCAATATAACTAGCCCAAAGGTGACTTCTCCCGATGTCCAAGTCCACTGCAGATGTGTTGCTAAGGGCAGTGCCAGACTGGGGTTAATCAGTAAGTTAATTGTTGACCATAAAACCATTGATGTGTCCAATATTTATTTATTTACTAGGACTGAGTTATTGTCTTTACAACATTTACAGTAGCAGGATTGTTATTCTAGGATGTAACCATATAATTCAAATAATAGATATTTTAATTCTGTTTCATTGATTTTCTTCTTTTTGCAAATAAAATTAAAAAAAAAGTAAAAAGCAACTGGATTTAAAAGTTGCTTCAAGTATTTTCTGTTTTGTGCAAATAAGAAGCTGAGTCTCAGCAAATACATTGAGGCTCTATTCTTAATTGAAAGTCTTTGTTTTGTCAAGGTTCTATAATTAAAGTGTTTTTACTAGGTCAGGAGCTAGTGGTATGTTTCATCCTGTAATAGCATGCCGCCACTGTGTACATTTAATAACCTCAGCTGTGTTATAGAAGCTGATTAAAGCAGGAATGCTGGTGAAATAGCACTAAGAGTTTCAGCCCATCCCTTTGTCAGAGTAAACAGAAATAATGAGTTAAAGTCAGTAAACAGTAGCTCCAAGATGAAATAAGCGGGACTGTCACTCACATTCAGCACCAGCTCTTGGAGCCTGTTTAATACATATGCTGACTGACTCAAGACGGATTCCATACTGAAGCCAAGAGAATACACTCAAGAAATACTTCTATGCTAATTAATTATCTTTGTATTAAATTGAATGCAGAAAGCCATTCTGGGAACAATCATAGAAAGTAAACCAAGGTTCAATTATGAAGTCATCCAGCAGTGAACTCAGATTTAGAGTGACACATGACTCAGATTTGTTGCACAATTTGTTCTGGGACCTCCATTTTCACAAATCAGCTATGTTTTTCCATAAATACACCATTCAAAAGCTGAACAATTTAAGCATATAAATATCACTATGAAGGGTACAAATGACACATTTCCGACCCTGCAAAACCGGTCAATATATTCTTCTGCTCCTTAGAGCTTAAGATGTTATTTTTCTGAGGGGTTAATATTTGTGGAGAGTTTTATAAATATGATCAATTCAAAGGGCTCTTCAAGGTTTTCATTTCAAGCAAATAGAAAATTATGGTTTTCAAAACTGCAAATGGCCCCTGTCTTATTTGTATCATAGTAATCCAGATTTTACCATCATGGATTTCAGTTTGACAAAAATGAAAGCTGAAAAGACAATAATTATTCTCAGTTGTTAGATTAAAAGTACCTTTTACAAATGCAACCTTTAAGCAGGTATTGAACATACTTTTCAGTAAACCCACATTTCTGTATGAAAATGTTTTTTAATGGTCTTTAGTAAGCAGAAAAACATTGTTATTAACACAAATAAATGGTTGAAAACATCAGTCTGTGTTTTTATTATTCATACTCATATAGATTTGTATGATAAAGGTTAAAAAACACCTATGACAAGTGATTCACACCTTAAATAATAATGACAATAGACTTCAGACTTTATTGTCTCAAAGGAGAAATTCTTTTCCGCAGACCAGCCTTTGCTCTCCAATCATCAAGTACACAATACCAACCTGGTAGACAATAACATGCATCACGGGACAAAACATAACACCATCACACAAGACACATCATAAAAAACCTGCACAGGGCACAACCGTGGGTTGTAATAACACAAACGCTGAAAAAATTATTCATTCTCACTTTAAAGATGGTGAACAAGTGCATGAGAAAGAAATGAGGTTTTCATGGGAAAGCTTTGCAGTGGGCAGCTCTGAAAAGAGAACTCCTGGTGTGTCTGCTCGTACTGCTGCTCCTAACTAGATAGAGAGATGGAGTGTACTGTTCTTCTCATTACAGTTCACAAGAGCTACAGCCTGATCTGACACACGGCAGCTGGACAACACTTTCCCCTTGAGTGTTCCCAGAACCTAATTGACCACTGCAGAGAGACAATGGCATGACAAGAAACACGCCTCCAATTGAGAGGACTGCGCAAAATCCCTACAAAGCACTGTAATTTTTCTGGACAGTGCAATGTTTAAAAATGTCGCTTTTTTTTCTCTCCCTCCCCCCTTTTCTTTCACCATCTGTCTTTTCTGAGATTCACAGACCTGTCAGCCTCTCGGCTTGCCACTGGGATCTCTCATCAACGCCAGGGAGGCGTGGGGCTCATGGCTCAGCCTCCTGGTGAGCCCTGCCTGCATCATCGGCTGAGTGCGGAGCAGCTCTACCATTTCTGCAGCACACCTCCCGCTGCTCTGCATCATCGACTGGCCTGGCTCCTGTTGTTTGGTGCAGGGTCACCGACCTGTGAGGGTCACGGCATACACTAGCTCTGCAATGTTCTGGCAAAGCACACAGTCCTCTTGTGCCCTCCCACAAACCAAATTACCTTGATTAGATCAAAGGGGAGAATTCAAGCTACATTTTATTTAAAAACTAGAGATTTGTGAGGAAAAGAAAAATAATACAAAGTTACAGAAGCATGTCCTACACTTTTGGATGTGTTATAAACTTTTTGTTAAAAAAATATGAGAAAAATAGGAACTTGTTTACTTCAAATCCAGGAGGTCCCTCCACAGTTGTTTGGACAAAAAGAATCATGTTAAAAGGTAGACAAAACATTAAAGAGACTACTGGAGTCTCTGCCAGGAACTGGTTACACTCTGCATGTGACATGAATCTCCCATGCTCTTTGTGTCTTTGCCCTATAAAGTAAGTAGAAGGAAAAAAAACATGTTTCTCAAGAGGTGAAACACCCATGCTGGCATAAATTATTTAGAGATATACACCCGGTTTCTTAAAACCATGTAGAAAGTCTCCTCATATATATTGAATGGAAGAACTGTTTGTTTTGTTGGTTATGTCTTTGCAGAGTGCTAAAAAAGCAAAGAGATGTGATGGCGACAGCATCAGGAGTCTGTGTTAATTGCCTTTGCTGAACTACAAAAGGTTATACATATGATGGGATTGTTGATGTTTAAATGATTTAGAACCAAGATTTTCCAACTGTGGTATAAATACCAATGGTGGTACTTGGGCTTCCTGCTGACTGTTATATAACAGCTTACAGTGAACCAGGGACAAGCGCTGGTGTCTCCTAATGTTCCATTTATCTCTAAGTTGTACAAGTACATCTAAAAAAATAGAATACTGTGGTAAAGTCCAATATTTCCTGCAATTTCTTGTCATCTCACAAAGTGAAATTGTATTTCTATAGAGATTCATTACACATAAAGTAGTGTTTCAAGCACACATGTCAGATTTCTGAAAATCAGTGGATGACATGGCACACCAAACCATCACTGACTGAAGAAACTTTACATTGGACACAAGGGGAATTAAAAATGTTTACTAGAATTTAATATATCTCTATTCAACATAATGTAACACCTGACAGAAGAAAAATAAAGCTGGGCTGACTGATATAAAAGCAGGACTTGTGAGTAAATTAAGGGTAAGCAGAACGTGATGGAACAATTTGGCTGCAAATGGACTTTAAGGCTTTCCCCCCCTCACACACTGACATTTTATGCACTGATAAAGCCTAATTAAATAAAACTTTTCATGGCTGCCCTAATAAAAAATTGTGAGACATAATAAAACATTGCAGGGCAATATTTAATTATTTGAAACAACTGCAAACTGGAGACACTCAATAGCCTCCCTAGAATGTATTTCATCCAACCACTTACAAAGACAGGCTCTATCCTCAAAATAATCACAAAACAAAAGTTTTGCCAAAAGGTATTATATTCCAGATACCTTTATAAATTATAATAATCTTTTTGTCTCTCTTTTCTTTTGGAAGATTCTAGAAATCTGTTTGTGCAGCTGGTTGCTCAGTGAGATTCAGACTGTAATCCTTTTGCCTTTTGGTGGGCATAACCTCCAACCAAGGTGATCACCAGTGAGGTCCAACATATTCCTTTATGTCATCAGTTAAAGCTCAATTCAGGCAGGAGAAGGGCAGAGTCATGTGGAAAGTAAGTAGTGCAGTTTAATGAAAAGAAGAGATTTTAAAAACGTACATAAACTAAATCAAGAATCTTGTTAACAGGAACACAAGAAACATGAGAGGAGCTGAGAGCATAGGGACGTGACTGAAGTGACAAATAAAATCAAGATAAAATGTTTGAATAACATAAGCATGGAAAGAAACCAGAATAAGTCAAATAATCACTAAGCAGAACTTGAAGTATATAATTTACCAGTATGTAAAATAACACATTGTTCAAAGTTATAGTGACAAAAGGAAGTCCTTCCAGTCAAGACACTTTTGGCAGAATCACTCTGTAAATGTATTCCCAGTGAGAGATTTAAATCAAAATCATCAACACATGCATACCTTCATATATAGAAATATAAAGAATTATACATACAACAAAACAGTGTATGGAGAAAGTTTAGCATTCTAACAATAATATTTAAAAAAATCCAGCCTGTTTATTTAGCAATAAAATGTTATAAGTCACGGAGAGATTCATAATTCATTGGTATTTTCTTATGATTTATTCAAATTCCCAGGCTTAACTGGATCCTCTGGCCTGAATGCAAAACACTGAGGCTTGCAGGGCCGTGACTGCTGTACAAACAACAAGACAACACAGTCTGTGTAGTGGAGATGAAGACTAAAGTGTTGTCACTGGTATCTGTGAGATTAAAAAGGGGAAATGCTGTGACAAATTCCAAGCTCATGCGGAAATAAACAAATATTGCAGCAGTCGGACTTCCCATGCTGGAAATAAAAACCATGATTCATTATGCTGGAACAACATATTACTGAATCGGATATTTTATGTCTTCAAGACTGTTCGGTCTGAATATTTGTCCGTTTGTTTGCTAATGGTTTAAAATACATGCTGTTTTTCAGTTTGACCTTTATGCTTCTGACACACTGGTTGATTACTCCTTCATAAACCGGAATGAATAGGCCAGTAATATTTTTCTTTAAGATAGTGTTAGACTGTTAGACTGTGCTTCTTTTTTGTGTTGATTCGGATGGATTGGAAAAAAAACAGATGTTTTTTTCTAACTTGATGATGTAAAGAGGTTGTGCAAATTTCAAACATTTGTTTAGTATTTGACCTCAAAATATCATGCTACACATGGATATAAAAATTATAATAAAAATCTTTTTATTATGACTTTAGTTTTACATGGGCTTTATTTTTATATATAAACAATCAAATGCTGTTGAGGGCTGCACAGTGGAGCTCTAGTCAACATTTTGACTTCTTTCTTCCTGAATGGAGTTTGCTTGCTCGCCTTGTGCATGTATGGTTCTTACAAGGTTCTCCAGCTTCCTTCTGGTCTAAAAACATGACTTTTAAATAGTTACTCTAAACTTGCTCAGGTATGTACTACCTCTGTGATGGAATGACGACTTGTCCAGGGTGTATCCCTCTTCTAGCCCAATAGTAATTTGTTATCCCTCCAGCGACTCTGCAGGTATAAGCGTATATACATGATAGATGCATTGACATCCTGAGTTGTAAGGGAGAATGTGAAAATCACAATTTCTGAAATGACACAAACATTGTTGGAAAATTGAGCAAAGACAAACCTAAAATGAAGAGCAAAAATTAATACCGGTTGCTTGGCAACTGTGAAGAAAAGAAGTGAATTCAAGAAAGATTGCTCTTGTGTACATGAGCCGCTCATAGCCTATGAGAAAGGGATGGAAATGCAGACTGAAAAAGTTATGCAGGCATAAAGAAGGTAACCACAACCACATAAGGAGGATTTAAGGGAAGAGTTTTGGCGAGCAAAACAGAGGGATCACTTTATCCAGAAGCGTCTTTTCCCCAACTGTTCAACTTGGTAAAGAAAAACACAAAATACTTCATAAGCAGATGTCCATTGCAGTGTAGCCGCATTTATTTTTATGGAGCCCGTTTCTCCTTCAAAAACTAGTAGCATACACCTTGGTACATATTAAACCAATGTAATGCATTGTGTTATGAAACTTAAACCCCCTAATGAAATATTTTCTATTTTATCAAACCGTGAAGTGTTGGTGACCTGACACAATGGCCAGTGTCACCATAAGGTGACAGGAGAAATGTTGCTAGAACTTCTATAAAATCTATTATGAAAAATGCATTTTAAGTTAGTTTTTAGTGTTTTCTTTTTTTGGGAGGGAAGTATTCAGGTTAATAAATTATTGCAGCCAGTCTTAAGTCGGAAAGACAAAGATGTTCGGCTATACTTAGGACTGAGACAAATTCCTAGAAAGGTCTCGGATAGGATCAAAGTAGATTCCTTTGTTTTGTGAGCTGGAAACTTGGGGCAAGCATGATAAATAATTAGTTCTGTTCTTGTCAAGCTTTCACAATTTCATTCTTTCGTTCCCCTGCTACCATGTTTCTATGTCCTTTGCTCTTTTCTTCCTTTCATTTTCCACTTACCTCACTCTCATTTTGTGAGAAAAAGGGACGCTCGCTGACTGCATGAGGGTCAAAAGTGTAAAATCTAAGATATGAATCTTTGCCTTTTTCACTGTTTGAGAATGTGGTAGTTTCATATATTTGTTTAAAAAAACACTTGAACCCACGCTACCTCATTTTGTGCGACCTTGTGAAGTCATGGCTCAGCCTTATTATTATTCCTCTTCACCCTTTATAAAACAAGCCGCAGCCATGCATGTTCTGACCCATTGACTGCACACCAAAAAGCCAAAGGGAAAAAGAGCACTGGGAGAAAATAAGTTGAAGGACTGAGATGTGACACAGACTGAGTTTGTAATCAATTAAGGACCTAATAGATATTCCCAGTGCTGCTACGTTTTAAGAAGAAAGAAAAAAAAAAAGCATTTTTAAAACCTTGACAGCTTGATTAAACGTTCAATCCAGTGACATTTGAAAAAGACTGGATCTGACATTTCTGTGTTGCCGCGTAACAAGCAGCCATCCTTTCACCAGTGTAATAATACTGTTCATCAGGAATACTCATTACAAAGCACAATTAATGAGCAGCCAGATCCTGCCAAGCCAAACTCCAACTGATTCAAGGCTTGATTTTCCTGCGCAGCTGCGCGGTGGGCAAATTTTGCTGAGATAAAGCTAATGAACTGAACTGCTCACCACCACAGAACAACAAAGCAAACACTGCTGGAAACTTTATTACACTTTCGACAGCCAGAGGATTAATTTTGGTAAGTTCTATTGTGTCTCAGTGTGTGGTTTTGAGCTGTGCAGCCTACTGTAAAAGAAAAAGACAAAGAATTGGCTTTACAAAAAAAACAAAGAAATCTGTTGAATCTCATGGATTCATGTAACGTTTTGAATATGAGAGTGACAAGACCTTAGAATGTCCTTACTGGAATAAAATACATTATTACAAATCACAAACTTGGATATTGGTTTGCTTTAAAAGTAGATTTGTTTCTGCAATATTTGCAGTATCTCAACAGCATCATGGAGGTGTATTGAATCTTACCGTGTAAAATGAAAACTACCTCATTTATGAGAAACATGGATTCGTTCACGCCGAGCAATCTGGCTATTGATCTGTACTGCCAGATCAATGCCTCAACTTAAAAGCTGCATCAAATGAACTTTGTGTTGTTTCCATGATGAGGGGTTATAAGTTTGAAAACATTTCTCCGTCGTGCCTGCTGCTAACATGTGCTTGTTCTAAATGAAAATCAGCACTTTCTTCTTTGATTTCCAATTTTGACTTCCAGTGATTCACCGCCTGCTATAGAGCCCCCTGGTGGTTGCAGAAAAATCAACAGAAAAGCCGCACCGGGCTATAAGCTGCATGGTTCAAAGCGTGGGAAAAAAGTAGCGTCTTATAGTCCGAAACATACGGTAATAGTTTGAGTTATTACTTTGTGATAGAGCAATTTGGAGATTGATTGAATTATGTACATTGACATAGTTTATTGTGACTGAATGTCCCTCCACAGCACCGTATTTCTTTTCCTATTGCATTGATACTTATACTCCATGAGTTAGAACATATGGTATATCTTTTATGAGAGAAAACAAGACTGCTTTGCTTTTTCATTCTACAAATTCCAGTTTGCTTCAAGCAATGCAGGAAATGTCTGTGACAGCCAGCACTACTTTTTTTTAAATTTCTGGTCTGTACCAAGTTCTGTAAAAACCTTAAAGGGCTTTAGGGATCATTATCCTATTGAAGTCTGAATCTTTTTCCCCAAAAGGATCCAAATCAAAGGCCGCAACATATCTCTGAAGAATAAGCTGCCTCTTTGCTTTGGCTGGTGCAACTGCACGCTTGAATATTTGTTTTGATACATTGCAGCATCCACTGCACTCTTTCTTGTTTCTATTCCTAGTTAGATTAACTCTTCTGTGCTGTTGGGAGACGGCCCTCAAGAAGGCCTGAATTTAGAAGGGTCCCACATATACTGTCTGAACAGGACTAAGATTTATGTGCACCGACACTGTCTGGAGGCCAATGATGTAAAAAATTCTGTAAATCTTATTCACTTATAATAACACCTTGAGTCGGAGAACCTTACAGCACAACAGTGCTTTTTGCAGAATCTGCTTAAGGCAGACTTGGTGACAGATATTGAACTGGATGGATATGAATTAAATCTCATGAATATAGACTCTGAAAAGTGAGGAGGCGTGGCTCTTTATGTTCAAAGGAGCCTCATACATAAGGTCGCTGACAGCAAGACAGTGTCTATATAGACACTCTGACTATGTCACCAAAATAAATGTAGAAGCAGAGTGAAAGTAGATAATAGATATTTGAATAAACCTTAAGGAAGAAGTGTAGTACAGGGTTGGATGGATGGATTATAGTCTATCTCCTATAGACAGACTATAGGGTTGTAGTCTATCTGCACATTGGTTAGGGCTACTAAATAACTGGCTACTAAATAACCAACATTTATGTTTAATTCATCATTAAAAACAGATAAAATGAAAACAGACGAAGGGATCCCATTACATAAAGCTGGTCACAAACATAATTTTACCAATTGCAGACTTTGCTTTTACAGTTCATAGGAAATTGTAGATATTCAGTTCATACAAGAAATAAAAATAAATGATTCTCTAAACTTCCACAGATTTTTTTTCTCACTAATAATGTTATCTGATTTTTATGAATAAAAGTATCATCTCAAGTTCAGCTTTTGACACCAGCAGTCTAAGTTTTGAGCTGAAAACAACTCTGGTGAACAGTTGGACACTGTTGCCAGTGTCGCATAGTTGATTCTGTATTACTAGATTTAACTCTTTTGATTGGTCTGTCTAGATGATGCATATGATGCTAAGAAAAGAACTCTTCTTCAGTCTTTGCCACTTGTTGAAAATGTACTTATTTATTATATATTTTCATTCATTTGTTATTTTTCTTCTCTCATAATCTGTGTTGTACGCCTTCGATCTTCTCCCTTACAATTAACAGAATAACAAATTTCTGCCTAATTAGCTACAAGACTTGTTATGAAAAATACATTTTTCCTACTTTGAAACACAGATGAACATCATTAGATATGTATGAGCTATGGTGTAAAAGGAAGATGGTCAAAGTTGATGGCAAGATGAATGTAGCATTTTATCAGAAAGTACTGAAATTGTTTTTTACACCTCAGCTCAGAAGCGGTGCAGAGAAAGTACTGTCGTGATGATTTTTCATCATGACAATGATCAAAAACACAAGGTCATTTTGACTTGTTAGAGCCTACAGCAAATAAAACTGAAGTTTCTGACCTCATTATCATTGAGTCATGAGTGGGAGATCTCAGAAATTCAGTTCATACAAGAGAGTCCAAGAATTTTCTGGAGCATAAAGTTTTTTTCACCATCTTTATAATCTAAGAAAATGGAGTGTCAAAACTACCGCTAATGACTTAAAGCTGTCATAGATGTTAATTGGAGTAGTAAATGGAAATAAAAACTAGGTTCTGTAAGTTTTTTTTATCAGGGTCATCCAGGTAGTTGTTGTTGTTATTATGATTTGAAAGGGGAAACTAAATTATTTCATAATTAAAGACTTCACCCAACCAGTAATTATGAGTGACCAAAAAAAAAAAAAAAATACAGTCGTGCATTTATTAAGACATAGAGGCCCGGAACAGCTTTTAATTTATTTCAGGTTGGATAAATATTCTGAGCTTAGATCCATGTACGTATTTTTGTTTCATCCACCCCAAAGGCCCCTGGTGAACATGCCTTTCTTGAGCCTATGGTTGATCCAGGCTGGACCACAACAAGTGCTGCATATAAACCCAACGTTATTCCCAAGCCGTTCACTGGTTCTGAAACTGGAATATAATTTTTCTGCCTTTATTTTTAGGTCACCGCTGGCTTTTGAAGGCCATATGCTGCTTTGCTCTGTTGCTTTGTAGAGTGAATTACATCACTACCACTTTTCAGAAATGATACGCATTTATTCCTGCTGGTCACTTCTGACCTGATATTTCTGGTGTCCTCAAATGAACTAGACTGCACGAATACATCCAGTCCTTACAATTGAAAAAGTGGATTTTATGAAAAAGGTGTAAAAAGGAAAAGTGAGAAAGTCACTTTTCAGTTAACTGGCTCAAAGTTTCCTTTGATGGCAGCTCATTGTTTGAACATCTGGCGTCCTGGAAATGCTGACTAATTTAAGTAAGAATAATTAAGTTTGCAGTGTATTGAGCTATATGTTTTGCACTGCTGTTTTAATTTCATTATCAGTTCTTGCCTGTGTAAAGTTGTGAAGCTCACATTCATTTTTGTCCGTCAGTAAAATCTAGTCCTTGAGATGTACGATGGGGAGAACAAGTATCTGATACACTGCCGATTTAGCTGTTTTTACCACCATGTAGAAATCTTTGATTTTTATTATAGGTACTCTTCAACTGTGAATGACAGAATCTAAAACAAAAAAAAAGAGAAAATTATTTTTTTACCAATTAGATTTACAGATAAATTACCTAAGAAACCCAGTCTAATGTACAAATGCCTTTTAAAATACATTGGGATTGGCGTCTTTTCTTATGTTAAGAGGAGGCTGTGTTGATGAATTCATAACAGCTTTGTAGCTTACTCAAAAGTTACTGATCCTAGAAGGAAGAATTAAGAACTAACTTTAGGAATTCACTGAACCCAAACAATGTTTTTACCCTCAAACAGAATGCTGTTTGTTAGCACATTAATTACACATCATGTGCCTTGAAATAGCAAATAAGGATTTAGAAATCATAGTTGTGCATTTTTGAGAGCCTGCTTTCTGAAGTATTAGCAAGCCTAAAAGAACAATGTGCTTCTTCTAAGAAATGTGTTTATGTAACTTTGCTCAGATAGTCAGGCTTGGTTTCACAAACTAAAAAATCCCCCTTGAACTATAACAAAACATCAGAATTACATATTTAAAGGGACAGCTTTTCCAACAAAAACTTTACTCATAAGACTTCAACCATATGCCTTCCATCTAAGTCATCTGATGTGACTTAACTTTTATTTCAGATGAAGCGAGGGGCCTTATTCAAAGCCTTTTGTATTTTGTTTTTATCGTATTGCCTTGAACCTATTTTTGGTCTTGCTTCTTTATAAAGCAGGAGGCTTTATAAAGAAACCTAATAACGTCAGACTGGAGAACTATGGAAACTCTGAGGCTGGTACTCACACAGATGAAACACTATTGCAGGGTCTTAGATGCAGTAGTCAAAGTGAGGTAAAGAGTGTGTCTCTTCACCAGAAGGAGCCTGGCTCAGGGGACCATGGGCCTGCTGGGACACCAAAAAACGGGGGCATAAAATCATTTCACTTGTAAAAAAAACATTGTAGTTGTACTAACTGTAAAAACAAAATATGAAAGTAAAAATGTTTTAACCCATTTAATCCCACATTTTTTCCTGCAAAATAAGTACATCCATTTCAATCCTTGGACCTCCCTAACACATGATATTTATGAATTATTACATTTTATGTTGGTTATGTTAGTGAAAATGTAGGTTTTATACTCAGCAACAGTTCTTGCCGGTGGAAAACTGCATGTGGCCTTCTTATACATATAGAATAAAATAAGAAAAATCATGACATGCATAACCTATTATAACAAAGAATGGTTACAAGAGTGTTCAGGAATATTTTAGATACATAAAGATTCAATGCCACATCCAGCAAATGTCATAGTCGCAATGTGGCGAGTGACCTTTGACCTCATTTGGCCATTTCATCAATGAGGCAAAGTCAGGTGAAAATGTTAGTATGAACAAATCTGCATCCGGGAGGAAATTCTAAAATATGTAATAGTTTTAAACTGTGTGGAAACAGCAAGGCATATAGAATAAACAGCAAAGCTATGGACACATAGCATAGTGCTGTCTATGTATTATGCTATCGGCAACAATTGTTGCCATGCCATTCACTCTTGCTATCATCAAAAGATGAATGAAGGGATACAATTTTCTTTACATATCAGTAGAAGACACTTGAAAGAACATATGTTCAAAATATTTTATTTATATTTGTTTATTTAAATATTTTACTGACTTCCTCTTGTACAGGTTGGTGATTGACATTTACCTCCAGCATTACAGGCAGAAAGTAAAGAGGTCTGGTCATGTGACCTTTCACACTAGACACATGAAATTGATATGGCTTAGAGCATATCTATTATTTTATTTCAAAATAATAGAGCATATCTATTATTTTATTTCAAATCTTCAATTAGCTGCCAAAGTCAAAACAATTGTTCTAGCGCTTCCAGAAGTTAGAAAAAATGTCTGTCAACAATTGTTGCCTGTGGGATTAAATGGGTTAATGAAGGGAACCCGGAAATGCTGTTGAAAAATTTAACAGTAGGTTGCCGATTATTTAAACAAATTGTTTGTTACTGGTGTAACAAACTTACGTGCATCGAACAGATAAAGTGCTGTGCAAAACTGTTTAGAGTGGATGTTTTGTCACATAGCTTTAATGTATTACAATGAGTGTTTACATGGTAGATCCATTCACAGCTGTGCATAGTTGTGAAGTGGAAGAATAAGGATACCATGTTTTCGAAAGTATAGCATCAGTTTTTATTCAGTCCCTGGTATTGCCCCATTTTTAACTATCCATCCAGGTTTGTTTCCTGTTGGCTTGCCAGGAGCATCTGAGAATTTCTTTGCTACTCTCCTCTGTTCTGGTGGGGGTTTGTGCTCTTCCAGTCAGCTGCAGCCCTCTGTTTCTTTCAGACCATTAACCTTCCTGTGGACGTCTTCCACCTGGAAGTAACCCGTGTCTAGGATTCCTGCATGTCGGTACAGGTGGTGATCTTCTCACCAAGTTCAGTGATGAGCCTCCAGCTGAGCAAAGGGAACCGTCCCCTACAAATATGTTGATGCTCAGAGTAAAGTAAAGTCTCGCAGGAGGTCTCAGTCTAGGAAGGAGAACTGGGAATGAATGGTGAACACTCCCAGAATTTGATTTTTTTTTTTGCCTGGATGCCTCTGGGGTGACTACCAATATGTGGACTGTTCAGTATCTCTGGGAGATCTTTGTTATAAAAACAGCGTCAATGTTTCAATAAATAAATATTAAATACCTTAAAACAAATTGTATCCAGTGTGCACACAAAATAAATACCTCTATCCTCACTATAAATAATTCCACATGGTCAATATGCATATGAAATACATAGGAATGGTTCAATACAAGATAAATAACATTAATGAAAAAGCCAATAAACATACACTATATTAATTAGATGATATGCAATGTTAGCATACATTTAATAATGTCAAAAAGAACTAATTAAAAATGCAAAATAAACCAAATATTTAAGGCACTTTATTTTATCATTGTTTTCCATTAAAGGCTGGTGTAGAGATTATACTGCTTCATTTAATAAATCAGCAGCAGTGCTGCTACAGGCAGCTACACAACAAACATTCATTGAAATCAATGAACCCTACTCTGGGAATGGCGTGTTCAGGGTATTGTGCAGTGTTAGTTTTCAACCACAGCATCTTGAATATAGATGAAAAAGTTTGATTTTGGTTCAGTGTGTTAGAAAGCATCTTCTGACATGTTTTGTCTGTCACATAAATAGTTTACCGCAAACAAGAATGATTTTTCATGATTTTCTTTCAAAAAGGGCCTTGCAGTTGGTAGAATTGCCTCCACTCTGCTTATGTTCTGCCAAATTATTTTGATAGGCTTTTTAACAAACTTCTTAGAATAGTTTCTTCGAATTCAGCTGCTCAGTGATATTTTCACCTTTAATTCAAATAACCCCTGTGGTTAAAGCATCAGATGGGGCAAAACCACTGCCAAATTTCCCTTTCAGAAGTGCCGTACCTTCTTTTGGAGGACCACACGGCTCAGGACACCCACTCAGATGGCTCATCTGAAGGCATGGCAGCTCTGCAGGGATTGTTGCCCAGGTTTCCTTTTATCTGATATCAGGAGCTTTTAAATGAGCAGTAAAACGTTTTCAATCATCTGATAACACGTCCTGAAGATTGATTCAAACTTTGCGAGACATATTAGGACCCAGATGACTGCCGATGTCCCTCGGGTGTATGTGAGTTTAGTGCAGGGAGGCATCAATGAGCCGTGTGGTAAACACACCAAGGAGCAGGTCTGCTGTGATCATCCCCTCCTAGTGTGTGTTATTCTGTTTGCCATCCTTTGTTATCTCAGTATGAGGGAGGAATATGCCAGCAGTGTTTTATATGTGTGTGTTGGACCATTTGCTGTGTGCTGTTTTTTGTTAAATTTGTGCATATGTGAGGAAATGCTGGTACGTTTGTCATTTTGTTGAAAATATGTGCAGCTTGGAAACCTTTTTAAGCTGTGAACTACTCCTACTGCAGCACCATATGTCAGTATTGCAGCAAAGAGTTGCAGAGACTTTAATCAGATTGATTCATCGTGGTTTTTAAAATCTGCAAATGGTGGACATGTTTTTTTGGAATATTTTAGCAGATGGGCAAAATCTGCATTTTATGATCAACTCAACAGTCAGCAAGGAATGAAAAGTAGCTGGTCTTCTAGTCTTGGTTTTTAATCACATTTGAAAGTTTTTTTTATTATTTTTCTGGTAGGAAGTTTAATGTTCTTAGGCTGGACATGACAATTAAAATACAGAGATGTGAGAAGTTAACAGACACTCATTGTGTTCATAAATGTTATAATTTAGGGCATTTAAAGATGCATGTGTTCTATACTTCTTTGAATGTGCCATTTATACATACATTAGCAATATTATTAATTATGTGCACTTTGAATTTGTGAATATTCTTGAATCAGTCTAGTCCAAAGATACTTAGTCTAAAATATACAGTACAGACCAAAAGTTTGGACACACCTTCTCATTCAATGATTTTCCTTTATTTTCATGACTATTGACATTGTAGATTCACACTGAAGGCATCAAAACTATGAATTAACACATGTGGAAATATGTACTAAAAAAAGTGTAAAACAACTGAAAATACGCCTTATATTCTAGTTTCTTCAAAGTAGCAACCTTTAGCTGTGATTACTACTTTGCACACACTCTGCATTCTCTTGATGAGTTTCAAGAGGTAGTCACCTGAAATGGTTTTCACTTCACAGGTGTGCCCTATCAGGTTAATAACATAATAAATCTACAATTTTCATAGTCATGAAAATAAAGAAAACCCTTTGAATGACTAGGTGTGTCCAAACTTT
>CAEFZY010070750.1:0-12198 GCA_903066815.1 Brachyrhaphis roseni
GATGGATGGATGGATGGATGGATGGATGGATGGATGGATGGATGGATGGATGGATGGATGGATGGATGGATGGATGGCAACGGCAAAAGCTTTCTCAGAGAGCGAATTCAAACATGTATCCTAAAGAAAATGCCCTGAGGGTTTTCCAAGTAGCGACAGTTGCTCTGCCACATTTTGAGCTTTTGTGTCAAATATTATCATTCAAAATCTGATTTTCCATTAAATTTGTGGACATGTGGTGTAAAAGAAAAGTTTAGGTTAAACAATTGCATATACCTAAACCAAGTAAAATAAATAAATAAATAAATATACCATAATGTGCTTTTGATAAGGCAGAATTACCAATTAATTTAAAAAAGGGAAAACTTTACCTAGTGTTTTACTGTATATTCTAATTGAACATCAATTAGAATATACAGTAAAACATGTGAATCACATGTGATCACACATGTACATGTGAGTATGTGATCACATGTGATTACATAATCCACAAAAAAATCACACGAAAATCATACATTTCCACATGTGATTTTACCACGAAACGTTCCAAAATCACACATATACATATGATTTTCATGGAATTTTTTTTGTAACGGTATTTAAGCAAAATATATATAAGTAAATTCATCTATTATCCATAGATGCATTTACTTCCCTATTGAATACTGTTTTTGTCTTAGTTTAAGATATGTTTTGTGCTATTCATTTTATGGAGAGTAATAAAAAGTTCTAATGAAACTATATGTTTCTTAGCAAAAATTAAATTGCCCAACACAATTTATATCCTGAGGAAATTAAGGGAAGATGGTGCAGAACTTGGATGTTTTTACGCAAGCAGTGGCAGGAGTTTTCACTGCTTGAAGAACACTGATCCTTCCATCTTTTTGAAAGATTATAGCTGATTTTTAGATCTGAAACAGAGAAAGAATTGTTCTTAGCAGTCATTTGTTGTGGCAGCTGCATCAGAAAAAATGACTCAAAAATGCTGAGCAAAGAAGCCTGGCTCTGTGCTGGGGAGTGCTCCAGACAACACTGCACAAACTACACTACAAAGTGATTGAACAATGGGGATTCTTTAGTGAAAGGTTATTTATGTATTACTACCAAGATGACTTTGAAAAAAATGATCAATTCACACAAATATATTAGAGCATTATGTCAGGATTCTGCTTTATCAATTTCCCCTTGTTTTTAATTAATTAATTAATTATTTTTGTTTTTATTTAAATTTATTATTCACAGTATTTACATTGTTAGATTTGCCTATTTAAATGTGTAACTTCAAAGAGTGTCAACACTTATTGAATTAATTTAACATCATTGCATTTACAATCACAACTGTGTTAATGTAGTTATCTATAAATGGATTTCTTTTCAAGGCTTCTTTGTTCCAATTAAAGACAGTCTCCAAACTGTTTAACAATGTATTATAGCTTCACTTCAGGACAATCCTTTTTTATTTCAACCAGCTTGTGAGTCACATTTTTTCCTTCTTTCAATTCATTATGAAGTCTGGTTCGTGTTGTGCCTTGATCTTAACCTCTTCCACCACCTTTCGGGTGAATGGCTTCCTGACTGGTTTAAGATTTTATTAACCAACTCCACAATCCCACTTCACTTGCGCTGTGGTTGATTAAAAGCAGAATGCACTGCAGTCAAGGTTGAAGATCTAATGATAAGCCTTCACAAAGAGATTGAAAGTTATGACTTGACTTAAAAATCTCGGCGTTAGAAAAATAAAAAGTATATGATTTAGCAGCAGCGAGCCATTACACTAAACTAAATTTGTACCATTTTATTTCACTGAAATCCAACACAATGTTTTCATCGACAGTAGTAGTCAAGATGGAAACTCAGAAATTGCTGGCAAGTGGTGAACAGTGGTGCAAAATGACTTCTGAAATGGTGATCTTTAAGATCTTCGGTCAACTATATGCCACCTGCTGTTGATGTTCAGGATTTACTGGAGTCATGTGGCAACATATCCATACTACATGCTATTATGAAACAATCAAAAATTATTTCACACTACTTTGCAATTTTTTGTTGTCAAAGCAGGTATAAACAGAGAAAAACATCGGTTGCATTGAATCCACAGAAAGATGAGCATAAAATGATAAAGTCTGTAAACATATGAAATTGTAAATAGGCAAAATAAATCTACCACTTTCAGAACAAGTGATGCAAAAAAAAATATTTTTTTTGATTTGTTTTATTTCAACAGAGGAATAAATTAACACAAACATAAAAATATAAAGACATTTAAAATTTTGATGAGTTTCGACAAATGCATGTCGCAATTACATTTATCAGGAGTATTTTGGGCAAGATGATGAAAATGCTCATCCCTACCATAAATAAATTTTTTTGTTGCACAATGACAAAATCTGCTTTGGAAGAGAAAGCAAGTTTCTTGATGTTCTTGATGTAGAAAAGGGTTGTGATTTATTTTTAATCAACATCTAGCAAAACATTATTTTCTTTTTGTTTGCTTGCTAGTTTTTCTGTTTCAAAAATATTCCAAAACATACGTGAGAACAGTAAATAACTGTTCTCACATTATTTACTGTTAAGACAGTAAATAATGATGTAACTTCACAGAAATGTTCTCCTTATGCCAAAGGAGCGTTCCTTAATGTGAACCACATGTTAAACAGACGTATATGCAGTGAGCACATCTGCAGTAGGAAAACAATCCAGCCCAGTTACCGTCAAAATGAGCAGTTAGTAGGGAGGCATAGAGGAATAAGTTGACATGGAGCCACACTGACATGAAAAAGAAAAGAGTGTTGTGATTTTTCTCACCTTTAGGCTGCAGTTGGCTAACGTTTATATTATCCAGTAAAAGCAGTTTTGAGTTTTGAGGCTTCCTGGAAATGTCACCACTGTGACAACTCTTTGTCAAAGCAGCATGCTTCAGTTATCAATTAAAATTATAATGAAGTACAACAAAACATAAAGCTTCCTCAGAAAAACAATTTCTCTACACCATGGTGTCCAAAGTTTGTCCCAGAGGGCCGGTATCCTGCATGTTTTAGTTCTCTCCCTGGTGGTAGCAACAACCTCTTCAGCATGTCAATGTCCTTCTTATGTCTTCTAATGAGCCATCGTTTGATCCAAAATGTTTGGCAATATTTAAATATTTACAGTATTTACATTGAATAAAAACTGTTCAATATTGGCAACCCCCGGCTGCCGGTTCAAATCTCCGCTCTGTCTGTGTTAGTCAAGTCCTTGGGTGAGACAATTCAACCACCTTGTGAGAGCCTAAAGCTGCTGATTCTTCTGTCAGATTGCCCCAGGGTAGCTGTGGCTACAATGTAGCTTTTCACCATGAATGTCTGAATGTAGCTTGAAGCGCTTTGGGGTCCTCTGGACTTGGTAAAGAACTTTAAAAGTGCAGACCATTTATTTCCATGTTTGTGTGATATTTTTGTTCATTTTTATTTCTCACAACTGGCACACTATCTAATAATAACTTGCGTCAAAGTACTATTTTAAGGCCAAAATTACAACAAAAAAACAACAATAAAGAACATATTGAAAAAAATAGTTGAGATAAAACCTACACAAAGGAAGGCTGGATTTTAAAAATATGTTGTGTTTTTAAAATACAAAACAAAAAAGCATTTTAACCCCATTAACCTAGAAACCCTAAAGATGATAAGTAATTATTTATACTTTCTACTATTTTAGTTAAAAAGAGAAATGATTCAAGTCTCTGCTGATTTCATACAAATTGATTTGCTGCTAGAAAAAGCCAGATGAGTTTACAGAAATGTTGCCAATCTGAGGTACTTACCTGTTTGTTCAGCATAATTTATACCATTGCCATTTCACAACTTTATTATATGTTTACCATTTGAACATTATCACAGAATTCCCCAATTAAGTCACAACATCGAACAATTTTACAACTTGAAGAGTATGGCCTCAGTGTACCAGTTGTTTTGTCCGACATTGTTAAGACACTTGGGAAGGCTCTGGAGGTTAAAGCCAGCTTTCGGGTCTGCTGATGGTCACAGCTTCACGGCCTGCAGGTTTCACTGGATGCAGTCCCTGGAGTTGGAATGCAGCTGAACACTTTGTCTTTGTCCTGCAGCTTTGTAGCTTACATAACAAAAAAAAAAAGTATTTTACAAAGACAGTATTTTGTACTGTCAGAATGAATAATATAACAGTATAACAAAATAATGTTAATAATGTGAGATGGACTCAGGATCTCCTGTGTATAATTCATAGAATAACATCAAAGCAGGTACCACCACAATAAAACTATTAGAAAAATGTACAGTCAAAGTTTTAAGTAATGAGAGTAACAGCCAAAGTTGGATTATTAAATGATAACCAGCATTGCATTGCAAAAACTACTAATCTTCCCTCAGTATACGTTCATCTACAATAATGGTCAGATGATAAAATGATCATTGAGGAAGTGGACAAAAGCTTCAATGCATCAGGGAACTGCTGCCACAATATGGAATTGATCGCCTCATCTTAAACGCAGAAAACAAAAAAAGAGGATTCTGGGTTTCGGGAGAAGGTCAGTTGCACAAGCACTATTTCTTTGCAGTACTGCATTTAAGTCTGGAAATATGTAATTTATTTTTGATATTGTACAGGTTTGTATATATCCATTAAAGGGCAGCCTTTCCTAACATTGACATGTTTGGGGGTTTTCTCAAGAAATGAAAGAGCAGAAAGAAGTAAATAGTAAATAAAGAGTTAAAATACGCAAGTAGTCATCCTGATTTGATCTGCATGTATACCTACAACAATAAAAAAAGCGAAGGCTTGACCAGGTATAGCAAAGTACTGAAGCAAAAAAAAGGGTTTTGCTAAACCTCTGAGGCTAAGAAAGTAAACGTAGTTTATTAGTGTAGTGGGCATTCATAATTTCTGAAGCTTAAACTGCGTTCTGTCGGGGCCAGAGGCTGAATCCCATCAGGTGTGACATGACTTTTACTCTCCAGATTCCTGACTGCTCCTTGTTGTTAACTCTGATGCGACAGGTTTCTTTATATTGAAAGGAAACCGTACCGGTCATGCCACACAGTGCCTACACGACAAGGATACTGGCAATGTGGGTTTATGCTCATTACACAATCACTTCTCATGCCAGCAGATCTGATAGAAGTACTGTGATGGAAGTGAGCAATGAGAGAGGGTAACCTACAGCTGCAGCATTTCCTGCTGTGCTCCCCGTTCCTCTTTGAATCAAGGCTTAAAGCTTTCTTCTGAGACCAAATTACAGGATCTTCCCCCTGCGCAACGGCTCTTCGAAGGCACTCTCCCTCTCTGTTGGGCGGCTTTCACCACAATAAGATGGAAATGTGACACAGTTAGGTGGGACTCCTGCCTAGGCCTGTATAGCCGATCGGAGGTGTGTGTGACACATTTCCAGCAACTCCTAGCTGCTCCCAGAACAGCTGCTGAGGACTGTTATGACAGCTTTCCACTGAGAGCACAGGAATCCATCTTCTCTCTACGACACTTCTATTCCAGTTCAGTCACTTTCATTTTTCCTTTTTCCACAGTTTTTGCAAGGCTGTCATTCAAGCTGCCTTGATTGGGTTTGGGGAGGCAAAAAAAAAAAAAATAAATAACACTGTTTTTTTATAACACTTGGCATGCATAATTCCACAGACCAGTAACTCACCTGGATTCTTACATTTTTTAACAACATATATTAGAAGGAGAACCTTTGATCTTGCATTGCCTCCAACCATCTTTTCATGGGAGTTTTAAAGTTTTATCACTGTTAATGCCCCAGGACAAGTCTGGGATCAGAGACGAGAATCAAGACAAGACGGGCAATGCATGATACAGTTGATGTGTGGGATAAAAAACACATATAGTTCATAGCTTAAGTGAACTTGGCAGAAAGGTAGAGAAGTGTGAAGCTCAGCCCTAAATTGTGCATTTGCACTGCATAATCTCAAAACAGGCACCTGTTTACCCTTGCTTTGCTTTGCATAACCAACAGGAGACCAGGAGGAGACATTGCTTTCTGAACAGCAGCTTGTGTATAAAACTCTGCTCCCAGTCACGAATTTGAAATAAAACAGTAATAAAAAAAACTCAAGTAAAAGCCCAGAAAACAAAAGAATGGCATTTTTAATGTTTGCTGAGAGACATTTTGAGGGAGCCAGACAAATTTTTATTTCTTTTAATAATCTTTCCGAAACAGATGACATTCATGTTCCTCTGATATTGTCTAGCTTTGGGTTAAAGGCTGAAATTTTAATGGGGTACTGCATACATATGAGCACAGATGAGTGAAGAAGTAGCCAAACAGTTAACTGCAGGGTGTGTTGTCTGGCAGGCTTGCAGCTAGCGTATAAAGATTTTGTTTTTAATCCTCCAAAGCCCCTCATCTGAGACATTTGACATGGCAGCTAATATTGCAAACTCAAAACACATGATTTCATGCAGGGGTCAAATATTAGTCACACCCAAAATGCAAGTTAGGACAAGAATCCCCTAATGTCCAAAATGAGAGTAGTGTCAAGTCAGGTCAAAAGAATGCCTGAATCTTAAACAAAACAAAATTTGAGCATGTCATTTTGCTTTCATTAAGGACTGGGGTGTCCTTATTATTGCTTCGATCAAAGTGATAATATTTCCTGGCACATAGTGCCATTTTATAGCCTAATCCACTATGTTACTTAATTATGTAAAAATGTTCCAAAGTTGGAACATTTTTACAACTTTGTAAAAATGTTGTATATATCAAAAATGACTTGAAAGAAATTTAACTTCACAATTTGACACCTTAAAAATTTCTTATTCTCCGTCATCTGCACGTCATAACAACAATGCCTTTCCTTTCCCTTATGCCGTTTACAACAATTCTTAAGAGCATTGGACTGAGAAGTAGTTTATATGGTAAGCTCAGCAGACTCACATTATCATCTGGTGTTTTCTAACACCAGATGTGGGAGTGAAGGGAGTGAAGCTCCCACACAGTAAAGCTGTGTGGGAGGAGCTTTGTGTAAATAGGCGGCACATTGTATGAGCAAATATTTAAGCACCCCTGAATGGCTGCTAGGGGAGAGAATTAAAGCAGCATTCCATGTAATGTTTTTGATGAGTGAATAACAATTTAACATGATATAAAGGTCAAACATGTTAAATCTACACATTTATATCTCCCCATTTAAATTTTTCTAAATGATGAGATCATAACAACACTAAATTTCCAATCTCTGCTGCTAGAGTGCTAAATCAGTCGAACCAGGTATGTTTTTCTTAGCCATTTATTAAGAATCATAGCTTAGTTTTGGGTTTAGAGCTTTCAAAACTGTCAGCAACAGAAATTGTTTTGTCACAATCTAATGTAAAAGGTGTTCATAGTGAAGACTCTCAAAGCAAAGTTTTAAGTTTATGAAGTAGAACACATGGGACCACATTTGGTGCTGTTCAAATAACAAAGAACCATAAACAAAGAGTACACATGCTAACATTAGCCAAACCATTCAGCAAACTTTTCTGCATTAACAATTTAAGTTTATTGAAGACACAAAGCTGTATGTTGACTGTGTTCACAGGTGTGTATACTTTTGTGAACGTATGTGTCCCTCTCAGGAGCACAATGGATACAAGCATCATGTGATCTCATCTGCCCAAAGCCCTAGCCAGGACATGATTTTATTACTGAATATTTAATTTCAGTCAACTGTTCATGGTATTATAACAACGTGAACAAACAAGCTAAGCAGTAGAAAAGAACATTATGAGTGGAGTGAGCAGATACTGAGAAACATAGAGAATAGAGGTCACTAACCGTGACAGATGTAGTTACTTTTCTTTCATGTTTTACCATGAGATGTAGCTGTGAGGAGCCACACATGTTAACGGCATGGAAAAGGTTCACCCGACATATTTGTTTTAAGTGGTTATTTTTTATTGTCAAAATGTTTTACGGTATTTATAAGAATAAAGAATGAACATTTGATATTTAAGTGAACTTAAAATGATAACTTTGATAAGTCTACTTTAAGAGCACAATCACTTGCGGTTTCGCTAAGTTCAGAAAACAGTTGTTGCAACTGGACCCCACTCTTTGCTAATTAAGAACAACTAAGACAAAAAAAAAAGAGTTTTCAATGTTATGTTTGTTCTATTTTTTGCAAATCATATATTTCGTATAAGCTGAAACAGTGAAGTTAATATTTCGTGCATCATCTATGTGTTTTATCAGTTCTACACTGTACTTGAGGTGTAAAAATACTATGGCGATTGAAGATATGTGATATACATACACAGTAAACATAAGTTAAAGGAATTCTCATGTCTAGTATACCAGCTTTGTGAGCAAGCTGGTATACTAACTATCTGAGAGTCAGTAGCTGCAGACCCCCAATCTTTATGTGATATTCAGATAGTAAAATAGTGTGTAGAAAGCTTTATTAAGTGGGTTTCCATGGCAGAGAAACTGCATGTAAACCTTCCCCTGCCAAGTGCAACACAAATTGTCGGTTGCAGTGGTGTAAAGCACTCTGCCATTGGACTCTACAGCCACAGAAATGTGCTCTTTGGAGTGATCATTCATACCTCTCTGTCTGGCAATCCGATGGACCAGTCTGGTTTCGGCAGTTGCCAGGAGAACAGCACCTTACAGGGTGTATTAGTCAACTAATATCTGGCACATCTTTGTCCTTCTGATTGTGAGGTATCTATAGAAAATATCCACTTTGTGTACATTCTTTGTGTACATTCATTTTGATCCCACTGAGTCCCATTATAACCATATATTCTTGATGGGCTGTAATCCTGGCATTTTAAAATAAGTTTTCCAGGAACCCAAAATAATCTTTCCTTTTACCTTCAATCTGAAACTAGTTTTAGGTATGGCAACCCTCCTAAAATTAGCACAAGCCATATTGTTCCATTTCATAAAATTTCAAAGGTGTTATGGTTCTATTACCTTCAGAATTCATGCCAATAAAAATATTGAAGACCACAAAAGTCGTCTTGGTCTGTTGGCAAAGGTATGAAGGACTGGAGTTAATGTGACTGAAAAAATATTTTGTATGTGTATATGTGTAATTTGAAGGTTCAAAAGTTAAGTTGGCTTTATTTATGTTTTCTTTGTCAAGGGAAAAACCTCTCTCTCCTATTGGACGTGTGGCATAGCATGTTTATGCAGTGTTGTCTACCTGTTCACTTCTCCAGGAGACAGCCATGAGAAGAAGACTAATTCTCTAGAGAAACTGATACAGCATTCTTGAAGTCTGGGGGGAGTGAGGACAGGTTTTCTGAGGAGAATATAAGCACAAGTCAGAATTAATTTCAGGGGCATGAGAGATTGGTAGATGAATGAATGCCTTGTAAAGGAGGCACCTTCCAGTTGAGAGGAGTAAGAAGAGGAAGAGGCAATTATGATTAGAAATCTCCATTCAGATTGAAAAATAAGGAAATCCCCGGGTCTTCCATAAATGAAGAGACTCTGCCATACTTTTGTCCTTCTATCTTGATCTTCCCAGCATCAGCAGTTCTTTGACTGGATTTGGCCTTTTTGTCCATGAAGACATCTTGCAGGCAGCTAGTCCTGCACTTCTCAAACCTAATACAGTCAGTAAATACATGCAATACAAATAAGTAAAAAAAAAAAAAAAAATTAAATTTTTATTGCACTTTTATATTTGTGCCGTTTGGGAGATCCAAGGGTAAAGAGTGTTTGTTTTTGCTTTTAACCTTCATCGCTCCAAAAATAGAAAAAAAATCAATATTTGAAAAGATTGTCAGCGAGTGAGATAATTATTATTAATATGTCACTTTCAAAACACTGATGAAGACCAAAGTAAAAGTGATTAAGTGCTGTGTGTTATTTTTCTCCACTTTAAAGCTGTTGGGCCTTTTAAACATCAAAGTTTCATCAAGAGTTAAGAGAGAGATTATATCTGTTGAACAAGAGTCACTGGAATTTTTGTGCATTTTGGTCACAAGACCATCAATATCTATTCCATTGTACATCTTGATTGTAACTGACCAACATAGATGGAGACAAAATAATAGGTTAAGTTAATACAGGACCAACTTAGCTAAATCAAATCAATTTTTCATTCTGAAAACTTGGTGAAAATATACCAAAAGAAATTAAGGCAGTTTTGTAAGGACAAGGACAATATAGATATCGGTTGGAATTGTATTACCTCGAAATCCTGCCCCAAATGACCCACTTACTAAGAACAACATTTGGAAAATGTTGATTGATTGATATTTTTTTCTTTTTTCTTAAACCTACAATTTACTGACTTCATCATCTATTTACTAGTATGCTTTTATTAATTTATTTCTGTAAACATTTGTTTAGTGCTTTTAAGGAAATGCAACACAAAATGTTGAAATGCTTGGTATTATCTTTGCTCTTACCTGAAAGCATGCATTTAAAAACCAGGACGCCGTCTTGTCCACAGTGACTGTATTCAGCCCAGATTTAAGTGCTACACTACTTATGACATTCACCAGCTGTAAACTATAAATCCCTGTTAAATACAGACCGCGGGGGTTGTAAATGCTAGGTCTAACATATTCATCCTGCTGTATATTTTCATCATATACATTGCACTATGTCTGTTAATGAAACAGGCTCAAGGATATGCAGAAGAAATGAATGAGTAACAGCACAGGAGGTGTTGTTGACAGGCTAAATCTCCAGTAAAACAAAGAGGAGACCTGGTGTTGGATAAAAATAGATAAAGGTTACACTGCAGATCAATTTGTTTCCTCTGGGGAGCTGAATTATAATGCAATTTTGGGCGACCTTGCAGTCAGGTGTGTATGAGGCAATACTTGGCCAGCTGATCCTAAATATTTCTCAAGCATAAGGAGATCAAACTCTGCCTAAAGCCTTTTTTAAGCTGCCACCTCTCAAACCAGCAGACCACAGTGCATGGCCTCTTTGGCTCTTCGTGGCTTATGCGTATGTATTTCTGCCACTTTGTTCTGAGCCTTTATGCCTCACACCATTAGCAAGCTGCCTTCTCACTCTCTCTCTCTCTCTCTGTTTCCTGCACATGCCAGCAGGATTTAGATACCCTATGTATTATGGATTGGAAAAATAAACAGAACCCGGCAGCCATTTATATGACACACTTGTGAGATCACAGGACAGAAGTGATAAAAGTGGTCAAATAAAGCTTCATGGAAAGATGAAGGAGGACTGTGATAGAGCCGGGCTTATAAGTCTGCTGAATATTTTCTCTGATACTTTTCTCCACATGTTGCCTTGTAACCAATTACATTAAGTCACTGCTCCCTCTTGATGGAAGTCTATTAAAGTGGGTTTTAATCTAATAAAAGGCTTATGTATGTGTTGTAGTGATAATTATTCCTCTCATTGAGGATGATAGCACCTTCATCAAGTACCACTTGGATTCAGAAGACCTGCTTGTGCACAAGCAATTTAAATAAACTTCACAGGAACGTCATCATAAACTGTAGTAGCATTGTGAACAGAGGAATCTTACCCCCGGGTAGAAAAGCTCACATTTCACTTTAAATTTAGGGATTTGGCAATATAATAGCTGTTTAAACTTGATGTTTTAATCTTTATACGTTAAGGAAATAAGCTAATAGAAAACACAGCTTCAATGCAATATTTTTGTAAAACTTGTTTTTGTAAAAAGTTGTGATAATCATCCCAAAGCTAGTTTGTTAATGACCACAATTAGCATTTTTTTCATAACTATTGACATGTATTGTACAACATCTAACAATATTGCTTGTTGCTGTAGTTTCTTGTAATTAAATGAATTTCTAATTTTCTTTATATTATATTTTTTTGAAAAATATTGTAATTCAATCTGGATAGACTCACACAGAGAGAGAAACATCAGTTAGAGATATTTTAATGACACAAAGTTCTTTGGCGCTCGAACCCGGTAGAAGACTTCTGAGCTGAGGATCACCAAGGGAAGGTGATCGGATCGTACGAAGCTCAGGGTAGTCTTCCCCCCCCGGGTCCGATCCTGGTGATGGAGCGAGGCCCGGAGGAGAAGGAGTCCGGAGGCGGTGTTGTGGAATATCCGGAGAAGCACATCCTGAGAAAACACCGTCCACTGTTCGGAAAATCCCACGAGGCTCTTTACTGTGTTTGACTTGTCTGCCAACCTTGTTGTTGTCGTCATTTCATTTTCATTTATTGTGGGTAAAACGAACAGGGCGCCCCATGCCTCTGAAGGCGGCGGATAT
>CAEFZY010070752.1:0-57487 GCA_903066815.1 Brachyrhaphis roseni
GGGTTCGATTCCCGGCCCGGGGTCTTTCTGCATGGAGTTTGCATGTTCTCCCTGTGCATGGTGGGTTCTCTCCGGGTTCTCTGGCTTCCTCCCACAGTCCAAAAACATGACTGTCAGGTTAATTGGTCACTCTAAATTGTCCCTAGGTGTGAGTGTGTGTGTGCATGGTTGTTTGTCTCTGTGTTGCCCTGCGACAGACTGGCGACCTGTCCAGGGTGTACCCCGCCTCTCGCCCGGAACGCAGCTGGAGATAGACACCAGCACCTCCCGACCCCACAAGGGATAAGGGTGCAAGAAAATGGATGGATGGATATGCAAATACTTGCAGGCACAATACAGCAGCTATTCAGTCAAAGGGACAACTGAAAAACCTGCAATCAGTAAAACAATATTTAACAGTAACGTTCTTAACAGCCTGAATTATATACGAGTCAAATAAACCTCACCACACTGCATATGTCAAATAAAGCCATGTAAAAAAGGAAACATTCATTCAATGTTAAACACAGGTTGCATCAAAATAAACAATGAGTTACTAAATCAAAACTTCCTGAAAACATGGCTAGCTGATTAATGCTGGCCCTGACTGGCTGTTTCTGACCAAGCTGAATAATTCTGCAGAACACAGGGAGCAGGCGGAGGAGATCGATTACTTTTTCAGAGATAATCTGTTTTATGTTAGGACATAGCAAAAGTCTTAATACATATGTAAAATCTTTTGTTTAAGTTACATGCTGCAACTTTAAGCAGACGTTCAGAGTGAGAGTTCACTGTCTGGTGGAGCAGAAACGGCGCTACGTATGTGAAGTATTACTACACGTAGCGGCGGTCAAACAGCAAGAGCAGAATCCAGGATCTAACTCCCCTAGGTCGTTGACTTACATATTTTTTGGGCTATTTGTTTAGCTTTTCTGACCGTCATGCTAATCCGGATGAGTGTTGGTAGTTGTGCGCTGCGTTACCTGCTGTCTGATTGCTCCGGATGTATTTTTTACCTGCAGTGAGCCTCAATCTAGTGTTTGAGCCTCCGTCACGTGTTTGATTTTTAAATGTCATATTCAATTCGTTGTGTTGATGCATTTTGACGTGCTTCATCCCCGAGGTAATTTTCCGTCGCAACACACAAAACTTCCCCATTTGCTCTGAGCGGTAAAGTTCCTCACCACATTCCTTAGGATTTGGTGCTGCACGATTGTGCAGTGTGAAGAAAAGAGGAGATAAGCTGCAGACGCAGGTTGTGAAGTAAGATACAGGTGATCGGTTTTGGTGATCAGCAACAAGAGACAGTGATCACCGATCATACACTTTTTCATGGAAATCGGCCAATTTATGATCTGTGACCGATTGATCGGCACACCTCTAATGGTGAGTATGGTATCAAGTTCAAGGTCTATTTAGCTCCCAGTGGTACAGATACATTGCCCAGAGTAGGTAACATGATAAAACAGGAGGACTTCCTCCCTTTTTTTTTTACTTCACCTCAAATATCCAGAATGATAGTTGAATCTTGGACAAAATTAGTTGTCAATGATGCCAGACAAACATCAAAACTGATTTTGGAATAAATTAAACAAGCTGACCTTAAACTACTGGCATATATCCAAACTTAGCCCACACAAAACACATAAAATATGGGGTCTAACTAGGAAGATCGATGAATTTACGTAAATGGTACCACTATTTCCAATAAGAACGGTCAACATTGGGCCAGAATTATGCCAGAAACTTGCTGGTGAAAACAAACGTGTGTGGTTTCTCTACAGCCAGCCTTGTGGAAATATTCCAAATAACACATGGACATATGCATATTTTGGAATTTTTACCTGTAATTGTAATGTTGTGAATTCTCAAACCTCATTTCCGATTTTTGATTTTGAATATAATTAAGGTTAACGTTTTTTTTTGTACGATCATTTAAGCCAGAAAAGGGAGGTTTCTATGGCACCGTAACAATAGCTGCACTATCAAGTGCAGGAAAACGTAGGTCTGGGAAATATTTAGTCAGTTTCATCTTGATCAAGTTGCACAAATGGCATTTGATTTGATGAAACTTTATCAGAAATTACACCCTTTAAAGTCGAAAGCCTTGTTTCTGAAACACACCTCATTGTGAAACTGCTTCCAGATAATACCATCTGTGCGCAGATTTTTAAATCAATACCACCGTATCAAAACGCAATTACACAAACATTTAAATGTAGATTGAATTAATAAATAAACAAAAGCAGAGAAACAGATGGATTTTTAGCTACGCAAGATAACTTGGCGCAAAAGGATTGAGAAATGGATCTACTTATACACCAGTAAACATTAGCGGTCCCTGAGTACTTGTTATCCTCTAATCCCTTCATTCTCATGCTCTACCCAGCTCCTCACAGAGTCTTAATGCTGTATTCACTCCAATTAGACAGTAGCTGATGACCACCATTAGGTAAAATGAAAAACCTTATCTCAACAGAAAGGCATCTGGAAATGGCAGACAATAAACCTTCTGCCCTTCGTTTTGGTTTGATGACAGTGGAAGGTTAGGAACTAGAAGCAAAGGTGAATTGGACAGTAAGATGATATGTTCATTACTGCACCTATTGTAGGAGGATTCAGATGTCAAAAACATAAATCTTGTTAAATCTGTGAAAGTGTGATTAATGCAAAAGGGGACTGAAGGCTGGCAGTTGAAGTCCATTGACTATAGTAACCACAATACAGGGAAAGTTGATGCTGATCTCTATAGAGAGGAGTCGGACCAGACAAAACGCTTCAGTTAAATCTTCAATCCGCCTACTTGTGTAGAAATAAACCCTTTTTACATTAAACAATTACCAACTTCTTAAAAACCCACTAACCACCATTATACTCTGTTGTACAGTATGTTTTTTTGTATTTCGTCATTTGGGGAAAAGTTCAGGGCAGCGCACAATAGCAGTGTTACACACACACACACCCCAAAAAATACACTATTATTTTCTATCAAACACACCAGTAGAGTCTGGTAGCAGTGTGATGCCTCACACCCAATGAGCCTCTTTACACCTGTCCTGTTCAGAAGTGTTGACACCTCCGATGAAATTATTCAAGGCTGAACCCCAGTAAACTGTTATGTCTTTTCAGCACAACACATTTAATGTGTGTTAAAAGGTGCCAACTGACAAATGTTAAATGATGAGACGAACAGCTGCGCTCTCAATGTACGTTCCCTTTTAACGCTCTGTTTTATTTTATTTTATTTTTTTTTAATAATCAACAAACAAGTAAAACCAAAGAGTTTGGAACGTGAACAAAAAGCCAAAGTCTGATGACAGTGAATCTGTGATTTTGAACAAGCCGGGGGGAAAAACAGTGCTCAAGACTATCAAGATAGTGGGATAGTCATATAGATGTAAACCAATTGAACATCATTAAGATTTATAAACAGATTTGACAGGCAAATTTTACTATGACAGTTGAGACACAGCTATAAATGTAATTAACGGATATGAAGACGATCCACTAACTGAGCTGCCAATAAAAGCATCGATGTTTAGAGATTGGTATTTTTAATCATTTTGACATGAACAACATAAATACTGAGGGTTCTGACTATAAGCCCTAAAATCCAAGTAAATGACCAAAAATTATGCATTTGATGATCAAAGTTTCATTTTAAATATGCATACAATCTACAGCAGAAAAAAAATAGTTACCTAATTTAGTAATGAGTGCTAGATCTAATAACACTATTACATATACAACAAAAAATATTGAAAAATGTGTTCAAGGATTTTATAAAATTTTGCCTCGATTATTACATAACGCATTTTTAATTATGTTTCATTACATTTTGAAGCCTGATTTTGTTACGTTAATTCCATGTCGCAGCGTTATTACACTATGCGGCGTTACAAAACAGAATAAACCTTAGGCTAAAAATTAAAACCCGTAGCAAAGCACAAAAGTAAAAAACAAACAAAAACTATATATCGCTCCTGATTTCACCTTGCTTATGTTCCTTACTAAAGTACAAAGTTTGTTATTTACAGCTGCAAGTACATATATGGGCAAATCAAGGGTGTGCTTTTGTTTTTGACTGGCTCCATGGCAACATCTTTATCTCTGTAATTTATCTCAACATGCTAGCTGTGCTGCCAGCAATAATTTCAAGCCGACCAAACAACGAGTCTGCTGAACGGTTATCTTGATGGAACGTTAGAAAAGTATCAAAGACTGCAAACACCCAATATCATGCTATCAAACAAAAGGGAAGTCGTGCTTAGCAGCTGAGAAACAAACTTGGCAATCGTCAAAAATGTATAATTTGCCCACAGTTGGATATAATGCGAAGGAAAATGCAGTTTCTTAAAGGTACCGTCTGCTAAGATAATAGCTTGTATATAAAATGCAATGCCATGGTGTAAAACAAAATGATTTCCTTACTCTGACATTTACCGCCTACATAAACACTTCAAAGCCAAGCATGTTTTGTCTCGATGCATTTATATATTTAGATAAGAAGTAATTTATATTTCACCATCATCTAATTTAAAATTTAAATGCATATCTTCAGAGGGGGGAATTATGTAAAGTATAAGAATGTCTGTCTAATTTCTGAGATCCTTCACAGCCTAGCTTCCTCGGTTCAAGCAGATTTAGTTTATTCCAACTAATGAATTGTAAGCAGAGCTGCAAGAGGAGCAATAAAAGGAGACTGGACTAACTAGCAAAAAAAAAAAAAAAAAAATAGCACTCAAGTTTTTCTTTTTGTTTTGTTTTGATGTTGTTTGAAGCATTTAAATATAACCCATAATTTGATATTCCACTTCAGTTTGCCCTTCAAGTTCTCCTGATCTCAAACCAAACAAACAGCCCTAAACCCTAAACTGAGATCTACTGACAGCTCAACTCACAATCAATATAATTTGAAGGATCTGACACCGACCTAGATATTACACTCCATCTTTAGAGCTATAATGGAAATGATGGCTCAATTAGTGGGGGGCAGCTTCAACAAAAACAATGTTAGCAAGCTTTAGGGAGAACACATAAATGTAAGGTAGAATGGTGATTTTGGAGACTTTCTAATTTATTGAAATGTGCCTGTAATTGAGCCTCTTGAAAAGCTTATTTTGAAATATGGTTTATGTAATCACAACATTTCTTACAGTCTTTTTTTTTTTTTAATGAAGTACTGTGCACACAATCTAAGTCGCTGCCACCTGCGGTGACAGCAGAATGGAAGAAAAAAACATTGCATTGTGTACTTGAGAAAACATGTTTAAAGCGTTTGTTTTGCCAGACAAACTTCAATTCTGTAATATTGCTAAGGATTAATTAATGGGCATTTCTATTGCAGGGAAATAAAAAAACTAATGTTTTATGAAAACACAGGCTGATTAAATTCTCTTGATCCTTTCGGCTGCACAGGCTGCAAATTTGAAAACCTAACCTTTACGACTGTTCGGCTTTTGTGCGAGCTGATATGATTTGTTTCTGCTCGTTGCGTTTGTTTGCTCCTGCTTTCAGCTAACCGCTCACTCGGAGAAAGTCAAGGCATCGCTTTATAAGTAGCAATTAACCAAGCAACCACTCAAATGAGATCATAGTGCCAAATCATACACAGGGATTTCACACAAAATGCTGCTGGAGGTGAAATCTGAACCCTGGTTACCCGTCTCGCTTTCTCTCTCTTCAATGCGCTTTAACACCTTGTATTCTACTTCCAACACACTTTTTCAGACCTCTCTTGGGTGGGAGAACAACATGAATATTACATGAAAAGAGAAGGAGAGGCGCTTTAATGTTTCTCATTTGCTATGAAGAACATTTGACTCACAGCTCTGTGATGGTCACCGTACATGTCTTAGGCGTAAAGTTGCTCAGAGACCCTCAGTCTTTGGTTCTAAGACACATCTGGCAAAATTTAATAAACACGGAATGAATATTTATGAAGAGTAAAACCTTACAACAGGCTTTATAGCCTTCAGGTTTGCTGTGGGTAAAAAAAAAGTCTTTGCAATCACAGATACAGCCATGTTGTTGTGTTATGTACTAATCAAGCATCCCATTTCTGCATTGGGATTACAATTTCATCCGGCCTGTTGCGGGCCAATCGATAACGCAATCGAAAGGATGTCGTAAAAGAAGCAAAGAGTACTGCGGCTTGTATATATATTTATATATACACCTACATCTTAGGGTTTGTCATGGCTGAACTATCCGTTAGCTTATCAACAGCCTTATGGGCCTCATTCGTAATGCCACACACAGGAGGCCTGAAACGACTCCATAAAGCCAAGATGTAGTATCTCTGCTTCCAGGACAGTTCATCGATCCAGCCTTGGTGAGGCTGCGAGGAGAGAGGTGAGGGAAGGGAAAAGGGCAGGTGGATTGGAGCGCCAAGGAGGTGCACAGAACTTGTAGTACGCAATCACACAACCTAATCTGCTTCAGATCAGTGATCGTGTCCCTTTTGGCCGCGACTGCAGCTGCTGTCTGTTGCTGATTTAACCTCGGTGTTAATGAAGGAGCTGGGTAATCGCACTGAGGTAAACAGAAGATACGAGAAGGTGAGGCGCTGCAGAGGAGACGGATCATTCAGATGCACAGATAGATACATGGGAAGCAAATGTCTTTAGTTGCCTGCAAGCAACAAGAAAAGAAATGCAACATACCTAATATTTTAGATTTTTGCTTCCAACCTACTTAAAGGGGAAGTAATATGTGTTTTCCAGGCACATGGTGCCATTTTATAACATAATCATATAACTATGTTACCTTCAATTGTTATATGATTGTCAAATATGACTTAAAAGAAATTTGATTTAACTTCCTGATTTAACGGCTTGAAATTGGGCTTCTGTCTTTTTAAAACTCTTGCTCTTTCTGAAATTAGGCCTTCAGGAAGTCATCATAACATGGCCTCTCTATTGACCCTTTAACAACATTTTTACCAACGTTGTACAAAGAAGCAGCTTGTACAATCAGCTTAGCTGATGCACAGTTCCTCCAGGTGTTTGCTAATTGCTTCTGGCTAGTCTGAAGGAGCTGAGCGGGATGAGTCAGGGAGTTGGGCTGCTCTGTGAGGTGGAAGTTTGGAAACTGCAGCTCAGAGGAGGAGTTGCATCTTGAAGGCGGGATTAGGTCCACCCAGGCGTTTGTCACAGCTGAATGGTTGCCGTGGGAGATTCAAGGATTTCCTCAAACATCCATGTACGAATCAAGGCAACACAGCAGTTATGTATTTGATGAGGGAATGACATAAAATGATGTAAAGCTCAAAAATATCAATTGAACGTGATACTGCCCCTTCAAATATAGAATGCAGTGTTTTGAGGCATATATTTGAATCCATTGACAAGACAACAAACGTCATCTAACAGACTTAAACTTAAAGAGCTACAATACATCAAAGCATATGTATATTAATTTGGCCCTGCCAAAGTCCAGACCTAAATCCAATTCTTCTATAGTACAGCCCCATCCAACCAGGCTGATTATCTTAAAAATAGCAATGGACAAAATATCCATTGTTGTTTATGTGCAGCTACAGGAAAATACTCAAACTGACATCTGGCTCTAATTGCAGTGGAATGTAGCTATACAAAATATTAACTTGCATATCTTAGGTTTATATTGGTAAAAAAAATAAAAATTTCATCAATCATTTTCCTTTCAAATTCACAGCTAAAACTGCATTGGAATATCACATAGAATCCCATTAAAATAAATCAAAGTCAAATGTGGCAAAGTGAATAAAGGGTAAGGGCTGAGAATACTTTTGCAAGGCACTGTATAAAAAGACTAAATCTAGTTTGTAGAGTAAGCTTAAGAAAAAGAAAAAAGAGAGAATTGTAAAAAGCACTGCAGTGGCAAGTCACTCCAAAACAACGTCCTTGTGACAGTGTGAGGATATTTTTTGTGATTTGTGTGAAATGAGCCTTTAATTTGACAAAATAAAGAGAATGGGGCTAAGCTTGTCTAAGCAGGCAGCTTCACCGTTGCCACATGATGCACTATTCACAACGACGCGCATGGCGCCCCCCTGCCCCCAACCTCAAATCCACACACACACCCCCACACACACAGAGAAAGCGTCCCTTTCAATCTGTCACATTAACTTGTCCATGAACTCACTGAGAATGCTGCTGAGGCTGCTGCTCTGCGGCTCAAAACAAAACCCTTTACCCTCCACAGCGCAGATCCCCCCCACCCCTAACTCCAACACCCTTAAGAATCTCAGCTTGGCTTTTCATTTCTTTTGAGTAAAAAAACAACAAAAATCAGAAACAGAAGAGACAAAAAAATTGTTTACCCCATCAATTACAAAAATCATCTCTGAAATACTTAATATGCAATATTTCGACTTCCTCCTACATCTACAAGAGAAAAGCCAGTGTTTTCAAGACATGGCACTAGGCATTCCAAACAGCAGCTGCTTATTTATTCATACTGAATTAGATTAACCAACCCCAAGAGAGGATGCCGTGATTGGAAACAAATTCAACTTGTCATCTTTGTAAATTACCTAAAAATGACTTTTGTTCTAAACAAATCACTTCATGATAGACTTTCACCCTTCTGCCACTGGCAGGATTACAGAGTTGTACTTTTTTTTTTTTGCTTCTTCCTGGGAGTAATACCCAGATGCCCAAGTGATTTGCCTAGTTTTGTTTGTTCTATTATTTTCTTTCACACGAGGTGAAAACTGTGTAAAAAAACAAACAAACAAAAAAAACGTTTAGACAGACTTTTATTCTTTCCACATTACCGCAACTACATATGTATATGACAGAGTGGAGTGGAGACTTCAGCTTCAGTTATCTGGGTAATTATTTCCACCGACAATTTGCTTATTAAATATAACAAAAACATGTGTATTGTCTTATTCACAATTAGGTGGTTTTATGTGCTAGTTTTCCAACTTTCTGTAGCTGCTAATGGAGCTACAATGCCAAAGCCAAATTGTGTGACAACAGGAAGCTGATGTTTGGCTTGAAAAACTTTTCTATATTATTAATCTCACATATATTAGCTTTACTACTAACATCATTTCATTTCTGACTTCCTTGATGATAATATGCAATGTTCTTTGCTGCTGTAACATTTCTGCTGTGTTAAGCTGCTATGTCCCTAAATTACCACAAGGGGGTGTGCAGCTTAAGAAGCCCTCCATTTCCTGACCTAATTGCTATGTTTCTTGTGTATTTTGGTCCAAAAGCCTCGTGGCGTACCCTGAAGCAGAGGAAAAGTCAAAATAAAACACTCCCTGGTTTGAAATTACTATATGAATTGATGATCACAGTCTCTATCCGAACTTTTTCTTTGGTGAGTGTGCTAACAATGAAAGCTCTCCAGGTGGATTATTGAAATTTAATAACACAGAATTTCATACTTTGCTCAAAGTGGGAAGATGGAAACGAGCTCCCATGACACTCAAAACACTTCTAGATACCAGACAAGCAATCCACCGATTATTTATGACTTAGTATCAGCAACAGGATTTCATTGTAAGTGGCAGTGAAGGTAATTTCTGAATATCTATAAGAACACTGGGGTTTTGCTGCGGCTGCAGGCAGAGTACAAAAAACAAATACCCATGTCCCAGCTATAAATAGAGCTCAGAATGAAAGGTAACGATTTTCTTTTGTTTGTTCCACCTGCGCCCACACCAACGCAGGGCCGGCCAAGGCTACAGACCTCCCAGGTGGGAGAAGTCTGGGAGAACCCAAACCAGCCAAGCAAGGTGACCTGCCAGCCTACCCATGACCCCAAAAACCACGCAGGCTCCGGCAGGCACACCCAGCCTCCAACCCATTCGGGCATAAGCCAATATGCCCGAATAGTTGTCCCCAGAACACTATTCTGTCACAATTATGCCCCGACCACTTCAGTCACCATGGACTCAATTCCACCTCACAGCAGCATGTCGATGTCCGGTCCACTTAGGGAAAGTACCGCCCCTTTATCCTCATCCCTAGATCCTTTGGTAATGATGTTTAGTTAAGGTCTTTACTTCAAACTTATCTTTTCCTCTTTGCATTCCCTCCATGAGGAGAGTACTGAAAGTGTTAGCACTTTGTTTAGAACAGCCTGCAACATATTGTGCGACTAAACCCACAACAATGTTCCTCAGGACCATTTCATCCACTTTGAAAATCATATTTTACTCTCATTTATCTGACATGTACCCATCTTTCCCTGTCATCTGCCATCCTCTTTTTGCCAATAATCTACTTCCACATTACATTGCTCATCCTACATTTCAAATACATAATCCAATTTACTTTCATGAACATAAAATAAACCTTGTTTGGCTTTCTTCATTTTGAAGACCTGTGAGTTTTTGGTGCAATGTTCTTTCAAATACTACATTTCTTGCAACCACATTTGGCCACTCAAGTTAAAACGCGTTTGACTTTTAACTTGAGTTAAAACTCAAACATATGGGTTCAATGTGCAGCATGATTCACATGCTTTATAAAGCTTCATTCGCAAACTGTTAACAACAGTGTCATAAGTTGTGCAAGTCGATCACCCAAATGTAGGCAATAACCTGGGAGGATTCCAGCGAATCGGATATTTGATTGAAAAATCAAATAATAATAATAATAATGAGGAAACTTGAAACAGTAACCAAGGTAATAAGTGCATCAGGAAATGGAGGACCCAGATTTCATTAAGAGGAGAAATACAGAAGCCAATACATGAAGGGACGCTGGTTTGGTGATTACTGGGTGCAAAACAGGTGAGACTAATGAACAACAGGCTGCACCTGTGAGGAAAACAGAGCACTAAAGAGCTGAGGGAAAGTTACTGAATGAAATGACAAAACAACTTCACACAGCCTAATAAAATACAACCATGAGAGAAACTCTTTGGCCAAAACTCAGCAACAAGGATAATAGAAACGACAGATTACTGACATAAAACAAGAACTTCAGTCCACAAAAAGGGACAATAACTAATACTAAAAATCAAAGCCTAAAAGTAGAATTGAACAACGAACCACATGATGAGACATAAAGAAACAGCACTTCCAATTTTCTTTAGATGTCATTATTAAGTAGAAAGTTCATCTGCATCATTTCATCTCAGTATAGAATAGGATTAGAACCAATGAAAATATTGTTTTTCTCAGATTTCTGACCAATCACTGAATTATGACTTATTCTCAGAATTGAGATTAAAGTGTCTATTCCTTTCCCCCCATCCGCTCAAATCCTCCTACGTAGTTGTGTGAAGGACTCAAGGTTATCGTTAGAGAGCATTAGTCAACAAATAGCAGCAAGATTTAGAATGATCTAGTTAAAGTTTGCTTCTAAATACAATTGAGAATCTGTGGCAAGTAGGCCTGTGACAATAAACAATAAATCAGTTAATGATAAATTAAAATGAGTTCAATCATTTTCCTTTGCATGATTTATCATTTTTCTCTTTCTACTAAAAACTGGATGATAAAAGTCATCAGTTTGGTGCTTTGGTCTTAGCTTGTGTTTTTTTTTTTTTTTTTTGGAAGGACAATTTTGTTTACTTAAAGTTCATTTTACTTGGTTTGTCTGTTTATTTTGAATATTTAAAATTTCTTCAAGCTCCAGTCTTAAATGTTCATTAAAATTTTAAGTTTATTAGCCTTAGAGAATGTGTTCTTTCATTATTATGCCTTCACCATTATAATGCTTGGAAATTGTCTCTAAGCAACAATGTTATCGTTTATCGCAATAACTTCTGGGGCAATTTATCGTCCAGTAAATATCTGTTTTTGTGACAGACCTAGTGGCAAAGCCTGCAAATTGACATTCACAGACAATCTGCATTCAATCAGACTGAGCTTGATCTATTTAGAAGAACTGCAGTGCAAAACCAGTAAAACTATACCCTCAACACAGCAGCTGCAATTACAGAAACAGACAGTTCTACAAAGGGTTTGAATACAAATGCATGCTCACAATGGAAGACGTTGAAGTTTGCGATTGCAATATGACAAAATGTGGAAAAAAGTTCAAGAGGTACAAAACACTTTAGAGATTATGTACACCGCCTGAGAGAAATCCTGACTTGCTGTTCTGAATAAAGGAGAACAGAACATTTAGTCATTTTAACGGGAAACTGAATTGGAAGGGAAAAAAAGGGGCAGGAAGGAATGAATATGCTTCGAGGAGCAAAAGTCATAATGCAAATGGATTATATGTGCAAATATGTGGCAGAGAATCAAAGAAGATGAAACAATACCTAGAGTAAAAGGCAGATCACATGGTGCGGTGTGATCTAGGGAGCAGACAGCATCATGTCACTCTAATGGAACAACATATGATAAACAGTCAGCGATCAAGCAGCACCACCACGACTCCGGAGTCCTCTGATTCACGTCCGCAAAGTCAAGGGCCAACTTACGCTGAGTCACACTTCCTCACATAATATTGGAAACACACAAAAGGAAACAAATGCCTATGCAAAGCCAGGGGAAAGTTAGCGAGCGCCTAATGAACACAGCTAAACACTGAGCTGCTAAAGAGCCAGATATTTCCCCCAGGAAGCGACGGGAGCCAAAGCGCAGCTCGAAGGAGAGCGAATATTGAATATTTGCAGCACATCTCTCGGTTTTGCTGGAGGCCAGACTCCAAATTACCGCTAACATCTGGATATGTAAACAGACAACTGGCTGCCGAAGTGCGTGATTTAAATTATGGAAGAACCAAGCGGCTCATTGAAGAGCGCTGCACACGTGTGACCGGGGAAAAAAGAAATAATCAATCTATCCAGCTGGAGGCAATTTTAAAGAAATTGTAAAAGTTAAATGAGATCTGCGCTAATGATTTTTATTAAACCAGATGTTCTATGAACTTTTTTTGATGGTAATCTCTTACGTATCATAGGTGAATCCTTGAAAATGAATGCTTCTGTTACTGCTTAAAGTGCCTGTTTGGGTCCATATTTGTGTTTTGGAGTGAGTGCATGCATACATACATAACATAATTAACATGACAAATCATGAGTAGACAAAAGCTGTGCTAGAATATTGGTGAGAAAGCTTGGATGTGAACTCACTGTGCATCAGTAAGAAGAACACTGGGCCACATGACTTCTCCGCAGAACTTTTATTAATCATTTGGAGCAAATTAAAACGCTGTGGGATTATTCTAAGGTAAGCAATTAGCCCAAACTTGTGGAGTTTATACAGCTGAGTCTGTTGGAAACTAATCTGAACAACACATCGCATATTTTAGCTACTGGATGTCAACTAGTCCTTCCAGGATGCAAAAAGGAAAGGAAGGCACATTTTTCAAGGATAAAAACTTTATGAAGTAATATTGATCAGAAGGAAGAAATTAATGCTCTCTAATGTGTTTCTTTATCATTTACTATGATGCAAGCGGTTAAAACACCAAAGTTTTTATACTCCTTTAAATTTTGCTATCATTAGCATGTTCTAACCACATCCTGTACTGAATTTTATTTTGATTTTATGTGACAGACCAAGACAAAACACAGCCTGAATTCAGCCTCCAGATCAACATTAAGACTTTCAGACAATTCATGCCTATGTTTATAATTTAAGTGCCATCGTTTCATTTCCTTGTTTAGATGTACTGTAGTTACCAAGGCCACGGTCACTGGTTTTTGTCAATCAGAAAAAAGGTATATACATTTGTCTGATGACATAATAAGGATTCTCTGCTCAGCTTGTTGCTTATTAAACTGAATGAACATGAAATAAATATGTCACTGTTATCATTTTAAAAAAATAACAGGCAGAAATAGGTTATGACAGAATTGTTTTGACAGCATCTGTCAAAATGGTGGACAACAAAAACGTCAATGCAACCTCTGGTCTACACTGAGGAAAAGCATTTCACCTCGGCATGCTAAATGCTTAAGGTGGTTCCAACAGCCTGGTTTTGACCAGAAATTTTAAATGGCAGTCAGTGCAAGAATGGTTGGAAAGAACTATAAATATGTAATTTCTCTGAAACCCCCGCAGAGGTCATGACACCTAGAGATTAATGACCGATGGAACAACTGTGTGAGATTCACAGGCAGTATGAAGAAATTCACATCACTGTGGACAAGGTGACTTTTCATAAACCATACCACACCTGGCAGCTACAGCTGTGTGTGAGTGTATTGTTCTTTGTGTACCAGGTGTGTATCATCCTGTTTTTGGATGGTAGCTCACTCAGCTAGTCAGAACATTAATAGATTTACCAGCTTTTGAAAAAAAAGTAATTAAAACACTCAGGATGAATAAGGTGAAAATTTGTCTTGATAACATAAGATTTTCTATGAATGCCAAAAGGATAAACCTAAAGATATGAGAAAGAGTTTTGAAATACAATAAAAAAAAAAAAAACACTTTGATATCTTTATACAGAAAACCTAAATAAATTGTACTATGGACTTGAAGAATAAAATAACATTCTCTCATCTAACTGGTCATATTAATCTGTTCTATTCTGTCAGCTTCAGGGGAAAAGATTGTGTTAAAATGTAAACTTACAGTTATTGACTTTAAATGGTTATATGCTTTGTGGCAGCGATTCCACAGCTATCCTCTGAGACATAGGTTCACACTGACATGACAGCATCATAACGTTACATAATATTTTCTGTCATTGTAAAGCTCGTCATAAGAGGGAAAAAAAGAGGTTAATTTTTCAAGTCATATTTATACCATTGTATTCATAAAAGTCAAATTAAATATTTAATTGGTCAGTTAACTATTTAGCTATGTTGTAGCTAAGTGTTCAATTAGCTAAATAATAAGCAAATATGCAAATGTACTTGCCAATGAGCAGAAGTAGACTATCAAAATAAAAGCTTGGTCTTGCAGGCTTCTGGGTAAACTCATGTGGGTCAGGCTGGTAGAGATCTGTACTGTATTTAAAATGGCTCATCCTCTGTTTTAAGATAAAATGTTCAGAAACGGGGAGAAAAAAAACCAAAGATAAAGAGGCAACTCCTGAACCTTGCGAGCAGGAGTTTAAGAATAGAGTTAGCAAGATCCAGGTTTATTTTAGTAGTCAATTTCTTTTAAGATTTGAGCTAAATGTTTAGCTTCAAACTAAATATTTTGCTTGCTTACTAAATTTGTCATTTGTGTAAATAGCATGGTGGAAATATGACTATGGAAAATGAAACCCCGCGTTTTTTTCCTCTTACAACAAACAACCAAAATTATTTTATTATCTTTGACTGTGTAACTATAGTAACGACACCCTGTATGCTGTGGTGTCTCATGTGGTTCTAAGGGGCCAAATAACAAGGAACTGAGAAGTTTAAACCATCGTAGAAGATGATACAATTCTTCAAACAACAGAGATTACTTCAGAGTTAGGAAAGTTGAAGAATGTTTAAAACACCAGCAGTTAGTACATGCTTTCTCACAACTGGTGAGCTCAAAGAGCCAACATATATAGAATAAGTGGTCCAGTTTTGCCTTGTTTCATCAGAAGCAAATATCTCTTTGAAAACGCTGCCCGTCGGGAGGCGTTTTAGCCACACACTCAAGCCAATTCTGCAAATTGCCTGTGACAGAAGCAATTTTGGGGTATTTTCTTGCTCACCAACTGCAGTAAGTGTTATGAATTAGATTAAGTGAAGGGATATTGAAAGTCTGATTCCTCCTCTGCTAACTCAGCACCTTTAATTGATAATTCAATTTTATCCTATTCCACCCCCATCCCTTCAGCCCCCCTCACCCTCCTGGGCCTTTCGAAGGCCATTTTTGTGCATTTCAAAGACAGCTTTTCCATTTAACAGACCACTAACAGCTGCTTACATTACAGCACGGCTCCAAAATCGTTGTTTTTGTGACTGCATTGAACATATGATGTACTAGTACACCTGCTCTCTTGATAATGTCTCTTTACCTCTTTGAGGCAGCCCATAAAATTGTTGCTAACTGGAGATCCCGGCAGGTCCGCCGTGCTGGGGCTCCCACCCACGTAGAAGAAGTCGTCTGAGCCCAGCATGGTGTAGTCCTCCTGAGTGTAGCCGGTGGTGGTGAGGATGCCGTCCACGGAAATTGTCACCTGTTGGGGCGTAACACATAGCCAAAGCCAAGCCATTACACTCTGGAATTCGCTCCTGTGTTGTGTACAGAGCACATTTCCTTCCTTGGTCTGCATTTCAACTCAGGTTTATGAACTTTTTATTTTTCTTTTGGTACCTTGAAGCTTTTTCTTGTTTTGGACCAGAGAATGGTTAGATTTTTTTTTTTTTTTTTTTGGGTTAATGGAATTTTTTGTTGCCAAAGGATTCACAGGACAGGTAAAGAAAATATGGCATAGGCATATTTTCTTTATCTTTGATGGGGGTAAGAGTATGGATCTTAGGTTTGATTCTGAAACTTCAGGTTGGGAGAGGGTTAGTACAATGTTCAAACCAAGGACAAATTGATTCCACTTGTCTTAGGTTTCGGGATTTATCTCTTACTGCAGACACACACACGCATACACACGCCAACACACCCCTTCACTCATTCAGACTGTCTCACACACTCTTCTGGACATCTACATCTGTAAATCCACGCACATGCAAAACAAAGGGAGGCTTTTTTTTTTCTTTAAACACCACATCAATGTGCAAACCAAAGGCAAAACTCTTAGAAAAGCAAATTAAGCACACTTGAACTGGAGATGGAATGTGGATTTGATGGTGGCATACAGATCTGGAACATGCACACATGGTACAGAGGCTCATGCAAGACCGGAACCCATACACGAGCAAGATCGCAGAGTAGCAGAGGCTGATCTCTGATCAGGTTTAGATCGAGTGTCTTTTTTTTTCTAGAGATGCACCAATCAATTGGCACAACTCTTAAATAGTTTCCAGGCTCTATTTCTTATTCAGCTGCTTAAAACATTAAATTTAATTTCTTACCAAAATAAAGAATTATTTTACATTGATTAATATTTGCAATATATTTAAAAAGCTTTCATTTTTGTTCCAGTTACTAACAGTTAAACAGACTCTTTTTTTTTTTTTTTTTAATCACAAAAAGAGTTATGTTAATTGTGTTTTTTAGCCTGTTGATTATTTTATCCTTGGTTTTAATCTGGAGTCATGGCTACTGAATTTAGCTTTGTTAAAGTGTTCTGAAGCAGAAGTAAATATCGCAATTCTTTTTTAATTTGGGAAAAGTAGAGTATTAATGATCCTGACATTTAAATACATGTGAATTCTGATTGTTAAACACAACTGGTGATTTAATGATTACACAGTAACCCAGTCCAAATTTCTCTAAGTATTTTAAACTGGTGTACATTGGTTCATATTCCAAAAGTTACTTAAAGCTCTTTTCTACACTGATGAATCGGAACCAACTTTAATATTTTGTTTTTTAATGATCTGTGAGGGGAGAAAAAACCTATAAAAAGAAACTTACTTCCCTAAAGACAGAAAATTTGAGAATTTAGATTTTGGAAGAAATAATTGAAATGTAGGTTTTTTTAATAACACTAGAAGAGATTTTCTTCCCATTTCCTGTTGGATTTATAGCAACTACATCTATTCTATTTATCCTTTTACATTTCAAAAATGAATTGGTCAAAAAGAAAAAAAAAAAATCAGACATAGTATCGGCCAGTAAAAGCCTTGATCGGCGCATCTCTAGTATTTCTTTTGTCTGTGTCACCAGATCAGACCGGTAATCCAAGATCAGTGTGCTGGTTCTTTGAAATGTTACGCATATGGGCCCAGGGGTTATCGAAACACACAGACACCTTTTCACCAGCATGCTACAAAAAACAACAGACAGGGAGGGCACAGTGAGTGGTACAGCGAGAGGTGAAAGGTGAGTGAATGGATTAGAGTGTTAGTGGTTATTCTGGGTGGTAGAGCTGAGGATCTATGAGTTTGGCAGATGACAGGTCGATTGATGAGGTGTGGTGGGCATGCCATGCGCCATAGTGAGTTGGAAACAACTGTCAGAGCTCCCGCAATTGAGGTTAAGGGATGCCTTTTTTTTTTTTTTTTTTTTTAATGCCGGCGTCTCTTTTCGGGCTCGGTGTCGAGGTCACCAACTTGGAGATTGTGGTAAGCTTCTGTCAGTTCTTGACGACAGTCCTCACAAAAAATGGGGACTTTCTTGTGTGAAAAATTAACATAAAAAAGTACGTTGCCCTGTTAAAGGCAAAGAAGTAATTTATTTTTCTTTTTTTTTTCCTTTATTTAACTTGTCGGAAATCTGTAGTAATGTGGAAGAAACAAAGAGAAAAAAAGTAAAAGCCAAAGTGAAAAGAACAGGATGGGGGATTGTGGGGTAAAGAAGGAGGTTGTTGGCAGGTCAGGGAGGAAATTGAGAAGAAGCGAAGAAAGAATTGCCTGGTAATACAAACCCATCTCCTCATTTTTTGATAAGAGTGTCTAGGATGGAACTCAAAGAGAACGAATAAAAGAAGAGAGGGGGGAGGGGACACACGGCAAACCCAAAAAAAAGACAATAAGAATGATATCTACCAGACAATGTAGTTTGTTTACCATAGCGTGTCCAATGCCTGATTGCTTTCCAGAAAAAGGGGAAGAAAGGAAATCAACAGAATAGTGAACAAAAAAGGTTGTTAATAAGGATGGACAGAAAACAAAAAAAAAAACAAACGCAACGATGAAGAATTAGGATGTCAGTTAGTACATTAGTTGGTTAGAAATTGGTTAGTAGTAAAGAAAACAAAAGAAATGGAATTCAACATGGATGAGTTAGTATAGCGGTGAATAAACACTACGTGATTCGTCAGAGATCAGGCAGCGGTAATCCGGTGCCTTCGCGCCATCCGAAGCAAATTTCCTACATCGGAGTCCTGCGAGAACACAAGCTAAATGGACGTCCTGTCAGATATTTGCATGGGATGGCTCAGCAAAACCGCAGTGTTTTTCCACCTTTTGGTCTAACAAAGTGTTCCTTTGAAAGAGGAAAGGAAATGACAGAGAAAGAAAGAGAGACAGTGAGGAAAAGTGACAAGCTCTTAGCCTATAACCAAGCCTCTGTTGGGAATTTCTGCTATGACTACTTGCTAACCTGTGGACTAGGCTTACTGTCAGAAAGGATTAGAAAAGCAGCACTTACTTGTACTTCTGCTCTGTCAGCAACACTAAATGCTGTCTTACCTGACAAACTAAAGGTTAACCGGGACAATGGACAAACCCAACATCCTGCTAGAGTTACCTTCACGTACCACTAGCTCTGTTAAGTCCGTTGGCGTCTTTCTACAGCCGTCACAAGGACTCCGCTGATTCATATTAGCTCCACTGAACCGCAAAATACAAGCTAATTATAAATAATTGGAAAATATAAAACAGTAATTGTAGCAAAGCAGTAATGGATGACTCAAACACTTTCTACTTGGCTTTAAATTAAAATTTAAACGCTACACCTCAACAGGAACCGTTTTCCTAATTACGGCAAGGAGACAGCAAAGAAACCCAGAAACAGTGTCAGCTTACATAATTACAAAAGTATAAAAGCATTATTGGACATCGTTGAGCTGCAGAAAACAACAGGCCCTATGCCCATAGAAATAATTTAACTCATAACGTCAAGTAGAGATTTGAATATTTCACTCACTTGTAAAACAAGCTGCCAAGCAGAAGGTTTAGCACCCAAAAGTTTGTGTTGGATCTAATGTGGTTCACATGAAGACCAGAGACGGGTCTCGAAAGGCTTTTTATTTGAAAAGAGCTGTCAAATGATGTGATCGAGCAGTAGTGAGGGGAACCTATAGTAATTTAAAACATTTAGTGCCACAGATCTCCTCTTTGTAGATGCATTACAATTATTTTGTGGGATTACTTACAGCTGAGTGGTCTTGTTGTACAGCTATACATGGAGGGAATTACCTCAGTGGCCCAAATTTTACTGCTAAAATTGGCTTTAAACGTACAGCAATGAAACAGTTCAGTGTCTTTCCCTGCATAAAGACGGACTTTCAACCCCGTTTTTTGGACTGTCCTGTATTTCACTTCATCCATCTTCTTATTATTGCTAACAAGCTTCTCTGTTCTGCCAAAGAATGGTTTGGTATGCTAGTCTGTACTAGCAGTCTAGCTAGTCTGCTACTAGCTACTACACAGCTAGAAGCAGACTACTAACTGTGTAACTTGTAGAAAGCAAGTTGCTGCTATCTGATAGCTGAATCTAGTACAAACAGATGTCACAAACTCGATTCTCTATTCTTTATATGAGGACATTCTAAGACAGGAATATGGGTTTGATTGGTCATTTTCAGTTCTGGATAAACTTGCATAAAGGTGTATCCCTGCTCTATCCTCCATACTTTTGCTGCTCAAACCAGTTTTCTTGTAGGATTACCCCAACAACTCACAGCAGTTTCTTAGTTCTATTAGAGAACATTATTCCTGAAATATGACACTGTTCTTGGATGTAAAACTCTTTGGCAACTTCATTCTAAAGCTACTCCTTTATTCATCATGCTAGGTCAATACGAACCAAAAAAGTACCAATAATTGGTCTGTATGTGGACCTGATTTTCTTTTATTTTTTTATTAGTGAGTGTAATAATCAAATCTCATACCCCTATAGAGTGCTACTTTGCCTATTCGCTAAATTACTATATAATAAACAAGGCAATAAATATAGCATAAAAGGAATTTGTGTGAATTTAACACAACCAAAAAAAAAAAGAAATCTGTTTTCTTAACGTTTCCAAACTGTACAGATGAAATGACAACCAATAAGATAAAAATGAGTTTCTTAAAGCTTTCTCCAAAGCTCTTCAAGGCAGCTTCTCTACAGAACAAAAAAAAACAAAACACCTCAAACTCCATCCATCACCGTTACCCCCGATTACCTGTCTCAGGTTGCGTGTCACTTTGATGTCGTGCCAGGAGTTGTCATTGAATTTTCCATTGACTGGCTCTACGATGGCCTCGAAGGCCCCAGAACCGAGGTTGATGACAAGGGAAACCGCCCCGTCTTTCAGGGCCAGATTGACGTAGTCGGCGGACTTCCCCGTGTGCAGGAGGAGGCCGTTCCGCTGCCACGTCTTGAAAGACAGCGTGATCTCGTCGCTGCTGCTCTGAATGGGGTTCTGCGACAGGTCGTAGCAGAAGTACTCCGAGCCGCGGAAGGTGGCCACATTCTCCTCTCGTGCTGAAATGACAAGATAGGGAAACCTGGACGTTACTGTTGCACATTACCAACTGGAATCAACTACACCTTACTGGTCATAAACACAAATATTTGTCCATTTATCTCAGAATCTTGAAAGGTCCTTAAATACCCTTTAGCACCTTAAAAGTCAAGCATAATTGCCAACTGTGACGAAGAATTGACAAATAAAATGCTTTGCAAAAGTACTGAAACTCATCCTCACATCATGACATGTAATGACAAACTTCCTACATCCTTATTTATTATGTTTGACTGTCAGTGGGTTATAGTTTGTTTAGGGGTATCAGAAGTATAAATGTATGCCACATCTTCTATACTTTAGATGTAAAGCATCTATAATTTGTCTTCTACTTCACAATTCTGGTACACACATCAACAAAAGCCCACACACATACACTGCTCCCCATAATTAGAGCTGCAATAAACCTATCATTCAGTTCAGATCATAAAATCCTATCTGTATGACCAAGGCTTCAGGTTTCACGTACGGCCCTTTAGACAGACAGACTACTTATGATGGAACACAATTCCTCCCTAATGGCAAGCATAAATCAAACATAGTCCGATTTTACAGTTTTTACATTACCCTGTTGTTACAAGGTCACTTCCTGATCCTGTTTCTTTTCAGATCAGCACACAGCGTAAGGCGAGATGAGGCGGGGGCTCAATTCTGAGAGCAAAAATAAAGTTGCCGTTTTGACGGAAAGTGAACGAGGGGTACTGTTTCCATAAAGTAAAGAACAATATGTGCTAATGGTTGACAGTTTCTATGATTTTTAAAAAAAATGTGGATCAGGTTAGCTCAGGCAGGAAGTATTAATTACATCCTGTGCTGAAGCCTCGCATCCAGAAAGAACATTTAGATCTATTCCATTCTTTGAAAAGTTCTTGATTAAGTTGTTTTCATCCCAACTCAAATTTTCTCAGGAAATCTGTGTGAAGATTTAGTCTGACTACAAAATGTACTGCTGCACACTGCCTCAAGATTTTTTTTCATAATCCTAATTGCTACCTTCAACACATTAGATCATGATATTCTTTTATTGCAACCTCACGGTGGAGACGGGAAAGTCATATGGATATAAAGAGATTTGTTCTAGAGTTAGTTGAGAGCTTATGTAGGGTTAGAAGCTTTGTACTTAGCAAATAAATATTGGTCACCAGTAATAAAAGTTTTCCATGTGGCGTTCTACAAGGTTCTACTCTAAGGCCTGTTTTGATCTCGTTATATTTTGCCTCTAAAATCTATGGGGGTTTTTTATGAATGTGATGCTTCTTTTGACTTTTTACCAGTATTGAAACATAGATGAAATAAAATGATCCTCATCAACACAACTAAATGAAGGTAACTTCATTTGAGAGATCAGACGCCTTGCAACTTTCTTTTCATACTAAATATATTTTGTTTTGACTACAGATGTATCAGTTTCCCACAATGTATTATAAGCCTGGTGGGCCACCAGGCTTTACTTGTGCCCCCACCGGGATTAACATTGTTTATTTATTTTAGTTTTTTTTTTATTATTGCCTTTTTAAGACTTTGTAGTTGGTGTTTAGGTATTAATATTCCAGTCTTCCAATAACCATAGCTATAAAGTGATATTTTCAAGTTTTCTGTCAACTTTAAACATTTTTAACTCAAAAACATGGTGGCCGGCTGGATGACTGCCCTAGCACCCCAAGCACCGGGCTGTGCAAGATTTCTGGGGGAAACCCTGTATATGATTGGACAGCTCATTTAGAATAATCAGTATGAGTTTTATGTCATGATTTTGACTCCATCATATTTAAAGATTATAAATCATTACACAACCACATGAACAAGGACACCAAGAAACTATTTACTCTCAGATGTTCTTAGGTTCAAACAGAAAAGCAGACGTAATTTCTCTTTCTCAGTTGCTGCTCCATAATTCCCGAATAATTTACCAATCCATAAAAAGAGACTTTGAAGCCTCTTCTAAAGACCCTCCTCTAATCTTCGGTTTTTCACTTAATAAAGTCTGACATTTGGATTTTATAACCACAGCTTGTCATTATAGGATGCTCTGTCTTGATCTTTGAGGGAAAAAAAATACCTGAAATCTCTTTTAGATTGAGAATGTAATGCAACAGAAGGAAGGAATAGTAAAGTGGTGTGAATACTTTCTGTGACTGAAGTTGACAACTGACGTAGCAAGCACACAGCACCTATTGTGAGACTCTTCAAAAGAAGAAATGTTAGCATACCAAACCAATGTGTTGCTATGGCATTCTGATATGGTGAAGTCATTATTTGCCAGCAGACAGGAAAGGAGAAGTTCAAATAGTCATTTCATTTCCACTGTGTCCTGCAATTCCCTTCGTGTGGTCAGAAGAAAAATGACACAGAGCGCAAGACTGGGGAAAAACTGAAATGAAAGAGATACCTAGCACATGCGTCCGTTTGTTGTGCCGGATCAGTCAGTCTGTAAACATGAGGGAGCGGTGCTGTGCAGCTGGCAAAGACACAGATGAATGGAAAAACGAGAAGGTAAACACTGAGAGGAAAACAAATGGGACGAGGCGGTGATGCTGCGGGGACGACGGGCTGCGCATTCCAGCCATGGAGAAATTCTCCCCTCCGTTTTAAAACCAAAGTCTTCACAAGGCAGACAAAAGGAAATGTTACAGGAGGCAACAAAGGCACAGTCAAATCATTCCTTCCTGTGCCAGGAGAATAAATAGAAAGCCATTATTATTAACACTGAGGCATGAAGACAGAGGGATACACAGACGATTCCCCGTCTTCTCATTCTCACACGGAATCTAAGAAAATGATCAGGCGTCGACAGCGCCCCAAAAACCTTGCTGATTACGCTCGGGTAATATTGTACTTTTCTGTGTTCAACAATTGGGTTGAACACCGACGGCAAAATGATAATGCTGCAGTTACTCAATATGAGACATGTCAGTTCCATCATCATCATCTGCCAGAGCCATTTCTCCAAAAAGTCTTTCAGAAGACTAATGAAATATTGATGCTTATCTCAACAATGTGGTTATACTGGCTCGGTGCCCGAGCTGGCGTCACTGAGCATCTGGAGTAGAGTAGGCTAAACCCAGAGACGGTGGTGAGACAATTTCTCCCTAGAAACTACAATGAGGTAGAAAAAAAAAAAAAAAGTATGGTCTTCCTTACAGATTTCTTCTAGTTTTGTCACAGTTAAAGGTAAATCCCAAACCTTAAAGGTAAATACAAAGAAAGTATTTTTCAACTGGTTATTTCATTTATTAAGCAATTAACCAATGCCATCAAAACATTTGCTGTAACTGGCAATGTGTTCTTGACACAAGTCAGCTTAAAAAACATATTGCTAATCATAGTTAATTGATGAGTTACTAGTTGGTTTGGATAGCTTTTCCATTTAATACAGGAAAATATTCATTTGGAAGCTCCATTTCACTTTTTCTCACATCATCTCTGACTGATATTACGACTTACTTTCGCAAGAATGTTACTTATAAAAGCAAAACTAACTAAAAGCTAATGAAATGTGTTTCTCTGCAAAGCAACAGCATCAAAATCCTTCTCATCTATGCCAGAAACCCGAGCCCCATGCTGCTCTCACCTGACCCAAGCTGCAAAGGTGATCGCCATGGCAACCTCTCTTATCTATCCTCCTTTCTCTAATTAGCTCGTTGGAGGGCCGCAGCTCAGTTTGCAAAACAGGTTTCCGTAGTTCAGAAGGATTCCTCTTGACATAATTATTATAATCAAATGTAGCATTTTTGTTTACTTCTTCTCAGCTGGCAGCCTTTAAGGGGAGGAATGAACTGAAGCCAAAGCTGGAGTGCCAGACATCGCAGTGAGTCAATCCTCAGGCTGAAATGCTCAACTTGGTTGTGGAAATAATCCTCTGAACAGCCAAATACCAAAAGAAATAAATAAATACTGGTTTGATCTCAGAGCTAGTTTTTAAGATTAGCTCTGATCTTTGCACAAAAATCTGGATTTAATGCCTCTTGTACAAATGAGATTAGGTCCCAGGTATGAGTTTGTGACAGAAAAAGCAACATTCGCTTTAAAAACTATGATTCAGATCCAGCCCGGTCGTTCCATTTGCCCCAAACTGCAGCAACAGAAAAAGAAGCAACCATCGAGAGCATGTCTTCCATACGTACGTTAACTATTACGATGGAATTACAAACCATCAAATAATTACGATGCAATTAGAAACCATTGATAAAGCATCGCTGCTGCGAATAAAGGAGAGTGCAAATTGATACAAGGTAGCATTTGCGCACCTCAGCAGAGTCATATATGGGCGTAAGTGTATACTGATCCATAAAAACCGGGGGGAAATGTATTGCCTGTTGAGACATGTTGCGCACAGATATGTGGCTTTCATATTGATCATAAAGCGGGGTCATTTTCCCCCTTATTTTCACCACGGTCATCAATATTCCATTTGTGTGCTGCCTGGACCGAGCACTGGGGGCTGGAGTTCGATTTCAAAATCCACTGGAAGCAATTAGCTCCTTCATTACCATCTCCCTTTCTCTTCCGCTCACCCTCACCCTCTGCTACACAAAAAAAAAATGCCTGAGCAATTTATTTATTTTTTATTCATTTATTTTTTCCCCCAATTTGACCTCAAGGGTTGTTAAGGAAGATACCCTCTTCTACCTCCTTCTAAGATCACCTGAGGACGTTACGACTTCTTAACACAAACATTGGTTTGAAGCCAAATGGTACCTAACAATACTGGATTTTTTTTAAAAAAAAGTTGAAAATGATATATAATTTATCTAGAGCCAATACAGAATAAATTTTATCTACTATAAGAATTTTGTCGTCATTTTTATAGAACAGCTATTTTATTTCTACTTTTTAGATTTTAAAATAAAGAAAAACTAAACTTTTGCAAAGAAAAAGTTTGATACAATTTCTGCTAAATGTTGACATTTGTGTAAAATGATGCAAGAAAAAAAAAAGCACAATTTGCAGCCCAATGACAGAAAGATCAGCAAAAACGTTATTGCCACTTTTAGAGTCATTCCATTATAAAAACAAAAACATTAAACCTGCATTTGGTATTATGTCTGTGTTAAAATTGTTTACCCAAAATTATATAGTAAAAGGTCCAAACAGCCACTTGCTGCTTCATTGCTGAAGGTTGCACATAAAATCTCCATTAAAAAATAAAAAATAAAAAAAACACAAATACATTGCAGATGTCGTTAGACAAAATGTAAAAAAAAAAAAAATCCAGGGAATACAAGGGGACTTTAATATGACACTGGGTTTGCCATTGATTTTTGCTGGAGATGGCACAGGTTTAACAGCCTTCCTGCACGCGGAGAGCCCACCCGGTTCCCTGGGAGACGTCCCCTATGAAGTGAACTGTAATGACGTCCAACACGTCAAACGCATGTTTGCACCACAATCGCTGCCGAACAGGCCTCAAGTGTGTGACCTAAACAGCGAGAGCTTACATCTGCTTTCAGTTGCAGCCCTCAGTGAGACATCCTCGGGGATGGAGGTCATTCAAGGTTGCAAACTTGCGAGATGTCACACACGCACACAAAACAACAAGCTGAGATGCTAAGCCTCCCTGCAAAGGCATTCTCCAATCTTTTCCCCCTGTAAGACAAAGAAATTACAGCTCGTCTTTTGAAATTAAGACTGGAATTAGCATGGCTAGCTAAAATGAAAGAAGGCATTGTGCAGTTTCTCAGTAGAGGAGGTAAAGCAAACCATGCAACTGCGATTTTAAGCTCGACGGTAACCCACAACATGTCAAATGAATTTGGAGCATCATGGGTGATGTCTTTCTTCAAATGCAGGCAGCACTATCAGGCAGGATTATGTCGGAGGGAGATTTGCTAGAATATGTTGCATGTTAAAACGCTACAGCCCAACCTTTTCAACGGCTCTTTTTGTGTGCAGCAATTAAAAATCAGTCAGTGTACAAAAGTTTTGATGTTAGTTCTTGTGAATGGGATTTCTTTTTGGATTTTTACCAGTCGAATTGTGAAAACCGTGCTGACTGCGTCCTGCTTGTGACAGCCTCAAAAACGTCAAAAGACATATTTAAGAGGTTAAAGTGAATAGTCACCCTGACATGTCTCTCCTCGTCTGGTTTTTCATGTAACCTTGTGAAGCTCCAGCAGACGACCTGTCTGAGTCTGCCTCGGATCTCTGCACGCCCCGACCGGCAAGGGAAGAGTGACAGAGAGACGGCGGGAGAGATAAATGTAAACAGAAGTGACATGGAGAAAACAAAAGAGACAAGGACAAAAAGGGAGCTGGAGACAGAAGTCGAAGGAGTGAGGAGGGGAAGGGAAGAGAGAAAAAAGAAGAGTTCGGGGGACAAGAGTAGCAGAGAGAGTTGGGGGGCCAGGAGAGGCAGGTGGAGGGGAGGAGAGATGGAGGCGCATCCATTGGCTCTCAGGAGAAACAAAGTGACACAGTGTGTTAGGATGAGCAGAGCAGAGCTGTCCCCTTGGTTTGGGATTCTGAAATACTGCACCTGATAACCGAATACCTCTCTTCCTCTGCAACTCTCACTGTTATGTTCAAAACAACAGTGTTCAAAAAAGTAAGCAAAAAAGCTCAAAATGCTACTTATAACGTCAATTACCGTACAAAAAAAACAACTAGAAATATATCAGTTCAACATAAAGGTAAGCAATTTGCAATTATTGATGCAATTTTGAAAAAAAATTGCATTTGATAATTTTTTTTAGCTTGGACGAGAAGGTTTTTCAGCCGTGTTGAAATTTGCACTTTGCTCACATCACAGCAGTTTGTATACAGCAGCAACACGCTTATTTTGTAGCCAACAGAAGTCACCAAATTTTGAGAGTTGTCATTTTAAAACGTTGAATCCATAGCTCTTCTGTAAACTCGCCGACTACAATTTCCCCAAAATGCTGCATACATTGGTGGCCAATCCCAATTGTAAGGCACTTCTCCCTCCAACTCCTCAACAAGACGCCGACGTCTCCTCTGATGGATGATAGACGAGCAATATGAAGGAACGTCCACATCCAACGCCTCAATGATTCCGAATGACTAGTTGCGTGTACAGACTTATTCTTGTCCGATTTCAGATCCGTTTCTTATTTAAAATTTAAATTATGTTGGTTTTTTTTGACAGCATTATTATGTTGAAAGTAGAAACGGCATATTATGTTGTTTGTCTCAAAAATTTGTTGTGTGAACTGACACAACAATCTTTAGTTGTAAAATCATTGTTACTTTTATATCCCAACACCATGAACAACCAACGTTATACCTGAATCACTAACCTTCAGTGTTTGAAGGTTTTCTAGCAATTGGTTTAAAAAGTAAAATATCAATGTTGCTTTCACCAGCTCATGTTAATTTTTCAACAGCAGGACTTCTCTGCAATTCTTTGAACTTATTTTTCGACCTTCAAGCAACATTGTAGTCATTGTACACTACTGTTCTGAACAATGTCAGGAATGATTCACCTTATGATTTGCATAAAGGAATTCACTGTAGCCAGAGTTCCACCTGTTTGTAACTTGAGTCCGTCTGTTGGGTTTGTTGTTTTAAATTATTTGCCACGTAAAAATAGTATTTCTAATTCTACCCAAAAGGGAACTGATCTGGTTATTGGCAACTGCTTTTATCACAACTACAGCATAGATGATGGATATCCAAAGGAATTCAGCAACGTTTAGACATTTCCCATTAAAAAAAACCTTTCTGAATCATGAAATAATCCTGGTGGATTGCTTTTAAACAACATTTGAATGATTCAGACAGAGATTCATAAGTTGAAAAAATGTATTTAGAGTACAGAAGTATTATTCATATAACTACAAAACCTCACCATCTTGCATTATTTAAAAAGTACATGAATAAAGTAAAGGGTCTTTGGACTTAAGGCTTTGGGTAAGGGGAAAAGAAGTAAGGCTGCAGAAAGCAACATCTTGACTTGTTTGACTCGTCATACAAACCGCACATGGAGTACAAGTAATACAGTTACCTTCAACTCTAAAAAGCTTTTCAACCTGACAGCCCTGTGATTATCCACCTGGAAACTTGATGTGAAAAACAAGCCTGAAAATAAAAGTAACTTTTATTGCAGAAGCATAATCTCACTCTGAAAAAGTTTTACTTTACCTGGAGGTTGCTTTTTTTATTGAGTACTTTATACCACAGGGGATAGGGGCGTGGAATACCATTATTTCTCTCAAACCACTGCATAATCTGCCTTTCTTTTCAATGAAAAAACATGGCGAAACACAATGCAATATGATTATATTGCATGACCTTTGCATGCGTCTAACACTATACCATATGCAATTAGATCATCAGCAACAACAGGCTGCGAAATGTTTTTTTAAAAAGTTGAAGAAGTTTGCCAGATGAACTCTGTAGCACTCACACGCCACATATGCAATACACGTACGTCATTGCTGTAGGACCATACTGCAAACTGAAAGTGACACTGGCAGCATGGCCAACTTTTGTGTTGAATTTGACTACTTAACTGCACTCATTGAGCATTTAAGTGGATTTTCTACATTGCCAGATAAACATAAATGAAAAAAAAAAAGCGAACAATTACAATGACACGGTGATAACATCTGGTGAATCAGAACCCCCCCAACTTCCACACCTTTGGCACCAAGAGACATGCAATATTCAGAACTGGATGCATTTACTTCAAAGTCATAACGTGATTTGATGTTCCACAAAATACTCTGGAAAACACGATTTTGAATATGCCAGCAAACAGCAAGGTGGTAAACAATTATCAAAACTAATGAAATTATTGGCACAATTATCAAAACTTTTACAATTATTGGTGTACTTCACATGCACTGGAGACCAGACTTCATTTTAAGATAGCCTATTTAAAATTTCATGGTGTGAAAAAGTCTTTATGGTCACCTAGGTACCTTTGTATAAGAAAAAGAACAAAAACATCACAGATCCTCAACCATATTTAGCAGTGGACATGAGGCACTTTATACATTGTCCTTCTTTGCTTAAAAACTAAATTACTATTAATGTTTATACTTATATTTCTGTTTTTCTGAAGTGTCTCTTAATTAGTGTGTAATGGTTGTCATGGAGACTTGGTTATCCCTTTGCTCCTGTTCTCCAAGACTAAACTTTGGACGTATTTTGTTTCTCCACTGCCATCCTGTTTAGAATGTAAGGTGGCAAGATAATTATGCGCTGTCATTCATTCTTGTTTATGACGGCTCCTTTTTAATTACTGTTCTAACTGTGGACATTTGTGGCTTTTTCTCCTGTATCCGTTTTCTGGTTGATGCATACCAACACACTGCTGCTCAACTTGAATCTCAATTTTTCTTTTTTTACCCATTTAAGGGAGATATGCGCCTCTGTGTCGTGGAAGTCTTGCGTAATACTTTAAAAGCGCGTAGATAATTTGACCAACATAAAAAAGCAAGCAATAAATTAATCACTGCTTAATTTACATGTGTTTTTAAAGGGATTTATAGTTGTACCAACAAGTATGTCATCAGCAATTTTGCTAAGAACAATGATTTTATACTATGGGACTTTTTTCACTCAAATGAAACATTTATCATGCTACTTCAATTAAAGATTGGTTTATTTCAAGCTATTTAACATTTCACCAGGGGCATCATTCACTTATTCATGTCTGTATTAAAAAAATGATTTCCTGTAAGTGGATGCTATTTTTGGGAGAGTTGAAAATGTTTCTTTCTTTCAAGAGAATGTAGCTTTAAAGCTTTAAAAAAAAAAAATCTTCCAGCAGAACTAATCAATACTTTTACATTAACAATGGATCAGATTTCTATAAAATGTCAGTTTTCCCATTTTTTATGATAATTCGACATGAAATTCCTTGACGGCGTATTGCGTTTCTCCGTGCGAGATCTTTTCTTTCCATCTTTAAGACGCTCCAGTCGTTGGTCTTTGGTACGTCGTTCTGAAAATGACATAACCTTTCAGATCCAAGAGGGAACGAGCTTCTAGAAATATCATAAAGCCTCCGCCTCCAGCAGGATAATATGAAGTTACTTCTTTGTAAATAGCAAAAGTGAATTGGAAATCTTTGGACTGATAAATGTCTTTTTTTTTTCTTTCTTTTAATTCATCAACATTAGTCTGGAGATGGCCAGAGGCAGCCCTCTGGCTACTGGCTGTGACAAGCTACTCACTGTCAGTTTCTCTGAGTATACGTCTATATATGTGCTGGATGCGTGCTACTGGGGCTCCTTATTTCCCTGCTGATGGTGAAGTCTAATGGAGTGAGCTATAAGGTTTGGAGTGACAGCAAAAGGGTGGGTGGGGACCGAAGAAGCTTGAAAGGCAAGAGAGTGAAAGACGGAGGGACGGAGGGTGTCTGAAGAAAGGGGGCAGGCGCCTGAGGTCCAATTCCATCAACTGAGGAAATTGTGCGGAGAGAACGCTGGAATGAGGAGGAGGTGGCTGAGGATGAGTTCGGAAAGGGGAGAAAAAGAGAGACACTCCGACTGCAGAGTCCCCATTGGTAATGTTGAGCAGTTATTAGTAGAAGTTATGTTTTGGGATAACCCTCTTTCTTCTGATGCATATTCAGTGTGAAAGGCCTTCTGTTTTTGTTCCCCCTGTATCCAAATTTTAAAAGTTCTTCCGTATCTATTTAAAGCAGACTAAGTTTCTTGTAATCTCTAAATATTCATGCTCAGTCCAGTAGTTGATTAACTTCAAATTAATATTTCAATGGATCAATTCAAATTCAAAGCACTCAATTCTGACCTTTAAAACACTGGGAACACATTTTCATAGTTACCTATACCTATTGAAACTTTTGCCAAATTATCGCTACAAATGTTTAGATTTTATAAAAATTTAATTTTATATAATCATAGTGTTCCTTCCAAATCCCATTTTCACCAATTTGTGTTCATTTATCATGTAAAAATCACATTAGTTTACATTTTGTCACATAAAAACCTCAAACTTCAATAAATTTAGTGTCACAAAGAATATTTTGAATTGGTTCCTTCACCATTTTATTAGCCCTATCTTGTTGCAAGTAAGCATTATGTTCTATTTGTACTGTTCAATGTTTTGCTGCAGATTGTAAATATTTTAAATCCGCTGAGGTATAGTCTTTGGAGTATAGAGAAAAGAGTAGGGGAGAGAAGGGTTTGAATGGCGTAGAATAAGGTGAAGTATCATCTTTGGGTCATAGCTGTAATGTCTCAGTATCAAATTTGTTGATTCTTGAGCAGGGATACACATATGTCTGTCTAAGCTGGTAATCAAATGGTGTATACTGTAACAAAGACAGTGTCTTCCTGTGTCACGTAAAGTAGCATAAAGAGAATATGTGTTTCTTGATATTTTTTTTAGGGTCCCGCAACTTAATTTCTTCCATAGGCTCAAGAATTGTTTTTACGTGAAGTTAGAGGTAAAATTATACAAGGTTTTCCAAGTGGAAGTTTCAAACTCTACAACTTCAGAGTTTAATACAGGCAATTACTGACAGTGAGCTGTGAATGCAGCATTCGGGAACCACTTAAGCACTTCCTGTTTTGAATGACTGACTGCGGAAAACAATGAAGTCATCAACAGCCCGTATTATTTCCATCTCCAATTCAAAAATCTCTTGACAGTGTGTCTCCGGAATATCCAACGTTGCATCAGCCTGACAGCTGCCATCCTCGGTCAAAATGGAGGGTGACGTCTGCGAGGATTGCAGAGGTTTCATATTCTTCAGCACTCTGCAGATCGGTGTCTTTGATAGACTTGCATCACTTTTCATTGGTTTGGGTTTGTGGGCTCATCACTGCATGCCAGACATATTTGTTTTTAACTTAAAAGTCTTTAAGCAGGATAACTATTACTTTACAGAAAACTTTGGCTGTTACAATTGTGCCCACATGCATTTACTGAACAGTAAAGAAATGTGTCTTCAATTGGGAAGGTTTTCCTGTGCACGTATATATAACCATGAACAAGGATCTGGTTTTGTGGGTGTGTGTCATTGTTTGAGCAGAGTCTTGCTGTATGAATCAGGCCTTCCATGGAGCCTGTCAATCATCCAGAGTGGCGGCGCCTTATTGGCTATTATCTGTGCTGTCAGGGGCCCGGCCATGCCTGCACCTAAACACATCAGTCTCTGTCAGCTCACACACTGCTTGTGGATGGAGCTGTGGAGCATGAAGCCGCATGCTACTGTTATCATTATTTAAAGTGGCAGATGCTGCTTCAAGATGAAATTTGAACAACAAATAGGTCTTGATGTAGAGTCTGCCTTCCCATCTTTGGCTTCCCCCCCCCCACACACGAATAAATGGAGTTGGACTAGACGCGGACACAATTAACATGTAATGCGGTGGAATCGCACTAAATGTATTCCAACTGCTGCAACTGAAGGATAACTCCATTTCCTTTAGTGTTTATTGACTGGATTTTTAAATAAAATCAAATCCTGCACTGAGTCTGATCCCCGTGTACAGTAGGATTCACTGTATTTCTCTGGCTATCATTATGCCAAGAACATAGCAGACTCCTCTGTATGTTTACTGCAGAGGCTGACACAGATTCCAAATTTGTCATGCCTCGTGGGAAATGGAGCCAAATTTAAATTAACTTGCAATTACTGGGATGCAGTTCGGGTAATGGTTTCCTAGGAAGCTATACTCTCAAGACTTCCTTAATGTGTCTCAGTCCAACATGTGCAGGTAATATTAGGAGACAGAAAATGAAAGCGGCCACACAAAAAGCACTGATATCCAATATATTCGCGCTGACCTTGAGTTGTTTTTGCAAAATATATCAGTCAGATTGAATGGAGATGCATCTGGAAACATTTTCTTTCACACAGATTCTCAATTTAATGAAGATCTGGACCTTACCTGAGAAATACACTAACTCTGGATGTATGTTTAGTCTCATAAATGTCATTAATCTGTGAGACGTTGTACCTCCAACCTCGTCTCAAGTCTTTTGCAGCGTTTAACAGAAGTTCTCAGTTTTTAGCTCTATATATCACCTCTGACCTACTTGGCTCCTCCAAGGGGACAGTGCGCCTCCTGGCAACGTATCCTTCTCTACATGATGCTACAGAGCAATTGGGAGTAAATACAAATCAACAGAACACTTTTAAGAATTTTATTTGCAAAAAGTAGTTCAAATGTGGCTGAAAAATGTATCGCGATATAAGTCGTTATTGATAATTATTGACTCATTTTTGTTTTAAATATCTGAAATACTGACAAATAGATGGTGTGACATTTCCTGTTTTATCCACAGTTCTCACTGGTTTCTATTTTTAAGCAGCTATGAGGCACGGTGGTGAAACCTGAAACTGCTGCTGTGGAAGTTAGTCAACATGCTTTTGCTAGGTAACCAAAGATCGAGTGAATTAGTTGATGTCAAAAATCTTGCTTCAAAGGTTGAGCGGCCAAAGCCTTTCCTCTGCCTACCTCCCCCAGAATGCTGCACAGTTCTGGATTGGAGTTCGGTGAAAGTACTGAATATTCTATCAGATGTATTGATCATCTGTCTATCCCAATACATATTGTTATTGATTTATTCTCCAATTCTAAAAAAATAGTAAAACTCAGATATTGTCACAACTATTCACTACGTAGGGTTGATCAGTTACACAATCCCAATAAAATATATTGAAGTTTGTACTTTTAAGTTTGTTTTCCTTTAAAAAACTAAAAATATCGTATTTTTTTTATTAATTAAAACACTGCCAGTGACCGCAAAAAAAAGTCCATAAATAAATCCCCACGCCAGCACTTGAGGGTGGGGGAAAAAAAAAAAAAAGATGATCAGGCATTTCTAGTCAAACTGAAGCCATCTAATATTTATTACCTGCATAACTGGCTCTCTTGTGTACTGCTAGAACATTTAGCCGCTTGCAGGAAGGTGAGGGGTTAAAAGAGGAACAGCAGTGCCATAAAAGAAACAATGAAATAAACATGACTCACAGTGAAAGAGCTGGCATAACCTCGACAGCGGGGAGGAGCGTGCTGCTGCCGGCAGCAAACAACAAGCCGTCGTCTCAGGCTCAAACTTTGACCTTGTCTCATGACACAATCAGACAACTGTTATGTTATAGGGGGAAAAAAACCTGCAACAAATTGGTTCCATTAGGGCTGATAAAGAGGGGTAATATTCCCTTTACAATGCATTTTTTTGGACAAAAAAATAAATGAAGACTAAAATGAAAGAATCTCTACTTCCTTATACAAATGTATGCACAATAACTTTTTTCTTAAGCAGTGGAATATTTAGAGAGGAAGCTGTAGATGACCCAGGGAAACAGCTTCAGCACTAACCTTAACAAAATGAGCAAAAAACAAAAAAAGACAGAAAAAAAAAGAAGCTTCTGTAGCTTTAAATCCAGCTGGAACCAGTTGTAGCCTGTAGCCAAAACAATGTGGGTCTCTCACACTGTGTGTATGAGCCCGTGAAGCTAATGTGTGTAGCCATTCGCAACAAAGTGCTTCTTTAAGAGATAAGAAAACGATGGATTACGCTCACCTCTTTTTCTGCTTTATTTTTTTTTATCTTTATCTGCAGAGCCGCTTGAACATAAGGATACAGTGTCTTCTGAAAGTATTAATAACCGGAAATTTCTTCATAGTTTGGAATTTTAAATGACAAAACTACACAAAGTGGTACTTCATTTCAAAGTGAAAGTTTGCAGTTTGTCACAGATTATATACTGAAACTTGATTTGATAACTTGTGACCAAATAATGCAATATATTTCTGTTGGATCATCTTTTCTATTATTTCAGTATACAGACAGATACCATGAAGAAGGTCGTCCAAAGTGGAACATTTTTATTGTAGAGAGAAACACAGCGCATCTCTTTAAATGCATCATGCAGAACACAGTAGTGGCAACATTATGCTGGATGGAGTTAGAAGGGGTTATTTAGGAAGACAGTCTTATAGAAAATGCAAAAGACTTGAAACTGGAATGCTATTTCACCCGAAATATGAAACATCTGCAAGAAAAAAAATAAAAAAATTCTAACTACATAACTACCTAAATAACTAACTTTAGTTTATTTGGACCAATTTACAGCAAATGTCATCTTTAGCCACTTTTTTACAAATAATTATTTAACCAATCCAATAACAGCTGCAACTACTTTCTTTTTGGTGCATTGCATACAAACCATATAGCCTCCAATAAAATACAGTTAGATTTATGATTGTTATGGCAAAAATGAGCACAAGTTCAAAGAGATTGAGTATTTTTTTTGTAAGAAGCACAAATATAATAGGTTTGTCTCATATTGTGTCTAAATTCATGCATTTACACGTTTGTGCCGCAGCAGCTCCATTTCTTGAAGTATTCTTCAAGAAATGGAAACGGTTTAAGCCTCGTCGTTGCATCCCAAGCTTGAGCTAGCTGCTCCAAAGACAGCAATTTCATCCTAAGGCATCTGTTCACTCGTCTAAAATTAGAGAAGATCCAAAGTCTTTTCAAGGAGAACCAGCCTGAGTCAGCGATCTCCTGGGAACATGGGAGCGTTTAGCCCCTATCAATCATTTTACGCCCGATTTGCAGCGAGCTTGAAACGGGAATTTTTGCTTCGTAGTTCGCGCAGCAATGCAGAGACGATGCAATGTATGAGACGAGAGAGAGATGGAGAGTGGTTATTGGTTTACCCAAAAAAAAAAAAAACACTAGCTGCTTTCCCATTCCTGTTTGACTACAATCAAATCAAGTGATCCTGAAATGCAGAGTTGAATATGGAATTACTGTCGGAGAGGAAAGTAGTATTTACTATTTGTGGAGCTCGGCTCACCAGAACTATGCTAATCCAAGATTGTTAGTGAGGCGCCACTGACCGTATAGCCTCGTGCTGAGTGAAAATAGTTCAGCTTTACTCGTGTGTACTGCAAGTAAAACAAAGAGCAAGTAGAAAATAAAATGAAATAAATAAATAATTGATCTGGACAACAACTACAAATCAAGCATCTCAAACCAAGTCCATTGCATGCCAGATGCTGTATGTCTGTCAAGAGCATCATCTTGGTACATCTCTAATGCCGAAAATGTTGGTCTTGCATAAAACTGACGCAGGGATAAATCAGCATACTGACAGGGTGGGTGTGAAAGGAGGAGTGGGAGAGAATAGGAATGAAAATACGTATCACAAAAGAGAGGATGAGAGAGAATCACTCCCGAGCTCGGACTCTGACGCAGAGAGTCGGTTAAGTCAGGGTGGTATGACTTCAGAAGATGTGAAGACAAGTCTCTCTGAAATGCACGGACTGATGTTCAGTCTCACAAATCTTTTTTTTTTCCTGCCGCACCCAGGAGTTTCTCTCTCCCTCTCTTTTGCGCTTTCCTTTTTGCTTCATCAAATAGCAAAAGGTGCTTTATATGGTCTGGTGCTCTAAAAGCATCTCTTTTGTCTATTTCACCAGCTCCCCTCTCCGTTTCACCCTGTTCTCTCTCCCAGGGGAGGCTTCAAACTACAAGGGAAGAGGAACAAACGCCAGAGGGATTACTGCCTGTTGGATAACACAGAGAGCGAACGCCTCGTTTTACTTCGGTGCCCCGTTTCCACCAGCGCTAAGGACATTACATTAAAAACTTTCGGTATGTTTTAGGAAGTCAAACAGAAAGGAAAAAAGGGAGCGACTCGACGTGTTTTCTCATAATTTCGCATTTCATATCTAAGCAAGAATGGACGAAGCACATCAAAGTTGAGAAATAGGCGTGCATGTTTACAATTTTTATTCATGAGAAAAACTGAAAATAAATTACGAGCTTTGAAAAGTGTTTTTACCTTTTTTACCATCTTCCTCACTTTGCATGGTAGCAAGTTCTATGTAGATCCTCATCTAGCCTCTTGTTAGAGAAATAGTTAAAATTTGAAACTAGGGCAAAAGGCCAAAGGCTCTCTTCATGTGTCCACTTGCTAACATCTGCTTTTCCTGAATGACTGTTTTCTTGTCTCACCCATTTTGATGAGCAGCTAAAAATATGCAACCCTCACTGTCATAAGATATTTAAACAACAAACTGCTAATTAAAATCTCGTATATCACTCAAATGTAACAAACATAAAGACTTAAGTTGCATGCAGTTGAACTATTTGTTGCACTAGGTATTTAAAAATACATTTTAAAATTTGGAAACAACTCTGCAGAACTATGGATTTGGAAAACCTTTTATGAGTTCATAATATACACACACACCCAAAAGAGTGGGTGTTGTTGCTTTCAGCATTTGCTGGCTGTCCTAATAAACTAGATAGACCTAATTATATCTACGCTGCCTACATGTAGGGCAGGATACAACGAGTACAAAGGCATATACTGTATAATATGATATCAGCTATACAGTCTGTGAAAGTACACTCCCTTTTTAGTTCTTTGACTTTATGAAAGTGATAATAAAAATAACGCCTATTTGAGATTTCAGAATTTTTAACTGTATCTTATAGATTTATTTATTAATTTGTCTTTGTCAAGTAATTGCAAGAGTTAATTTGATGCAGACGACTGGATGCTATGACAGATTTATGATTTTTTTTTTTTCCCAATATTACAATAAATACAAACAATATTCTCAAGTGCCAACATTTCAATCACACTGAGGTCTTGACTGTGAGTAGGCCACGGCAGTTTTCTTGTACAGCAGCCAACTGTCAAAGCTCATGCTTGTAATATAGATATGGTTCCACTTGATGATTATTTAATGTAGTGCTATTTGATTAGCAGCACTTTGGTGCCACAGTTGATACCTGAATTACTTAGTTGAATAATGTCAGAATTTGACCTGCAGAAAAACAGTCTCTCTTGGATTTATTCTGAGCAAAAGAAACACAACAAAAGCAGCAAAGATGTACTTAGCTTAATATTTGCAGGTTTTTGTTTAGGATAAATGGATATAGTTGGTGTTGTGTACTTAAACAGATTTGAGGTTAGATCTAATTAATTTAGGTAAACACTACCAGATTTGTTTTTGTTCTTTCTTACATTTCAAACATTCCTAGCAGTGTGTTTTTCTGAATCAGTGAAATTTAGAACACTTATAGAAATGTGTGCTTATGCATACGTTTGAACCGGTCAACATTAAAGCCAATTCCTATGGGAGACTTAGTTCTTCGGTACAGCGGTCAGCTCCATCCTGCGGGCTATCTCTCCAAAATGTCTATTTCTGGAATCTGCTTGAGCGTGCGTCTCTGTGCATGAGTGTTTCACCCGTTAAGAGAGGGTGGTCGTGATAATGCGTCGCTCTCGCCGTAGTCCAGGTGTGCCAATTACGAGGCCGTACAAACGTGACGGTATTAGGAGGCTGAGCACGGGGCACAGTTGCAGGTTTTGCAGTTTATGGAGTAAAAAAGGTGAGCTTCAGAGTCATAGTCACCAGCACTAAGTGATTTCACGTAACACAAAGAGTTATTTTGCTTCTCTTTTTTTCCCTACGCCTACACCACTTCATTGGTTTAAAGCTGTGAAAGCACAGCGGTGAGACTCTCTCTCACTCACACGCAGAGAGTTGTGCAAAAGGATGATCATACTTTAAGGTCAAACTAATTTTTGTAGAAGACAAAGATAACCACAGAGAATTTAAAATGAAGCTTGCCAATTATTTCATTTATTCAGGGAAAAATAAGGTTAGAAAATGAAGCAAGCTGTAATCAAAAATAAACACCCCCATCTTTGGTAAATCCTGAATTAAATCGAGATTAGCAAAATTATTCTTTGGCTGGTTTTACTAGATACAAAGAAAAAAGGGAAACATTTTACATCTGGAGTAAAACTAGCATAGCACAGCAGAAAAATAGCATCGTGACTTGAAAGTTCACCTCTGAATTGCTCCTAAGATAAACTTTTGGGGTGGTCTCATCAAATCTGAGCTAACTTTCCAACTGAAATGCTGTGGCATAACTTTTAACAAACCACTCATTCTAAAAAACCTCAGAATATTGTTGAATTTAAACTACACCAAGGAAGAATGGTCAACATTTCTACTACAATGATGTTAAAAAAATAAAATAAAAAATTGTTTCCTCAGATATTGTAAATTCTTCATAGCAGTTGCGAAGGGTGACAATTTAAGGGGCAAATCTGATAACTTTCTATCTGACATAAATTGTCATTTGAAGACATTTTATATTTATTTGGCTATCCTTGTCTAATGTGAACATTTATCTGACAATTTGGAAAAATGGAATAGTGACTAAACAGCAAAAACAAAGGAAATATGTAAGGTGACAAATACATTTTCACAGCAGTGTTTACATCCAGTGATTCCATGATTCAGCAGCTGAGCTGAGGATAATCATAATGGTTTATTTCATTTTGTCAAGGCATTACTGTAAGAGCTGGAGGAGGTAATTTACACTGAGAACCATAGAGAAGAGAAGAAAAAACAGGACCCTAATTGTGTGCATGATCATGAAAACAGACCTCATAGTCTGTGTGACTTTGTGTGTTTAGTCAAACACTTTAACCTCTTTGTGCGAGAGATGAAACATTAATCAGCAGTGGTGAGGTGAGAGGATAAAAATTCTCCGGAGTGTCTAAATGAACACATTTCATGTGTAATTATTCATGGTGAAATGTTTAATCTGATGTCGTTCAGGAATGGAGACATTCTGGAAGTTTTTCAGGAGAAGCTATGACTATCAAAATGAGGAGGATGCTAAAACTGAAGTGATCATTTTGGTTAGACTCTCCAAGTTTCAGAGGAATTCTGGTAGAAAAGCAACAACTGTTGGATCTTTGCTCCTGGCTAGCAGGCAAAATGGATAAACTAAACCTAACAATGTGTCACCTAGGTTACACAAATTAAACAGTGCAATTACTGTACAGCAACTAACAACATAGAGATATTTTAATTGTTTATGATAATTTTGGTTACTATAATTTCCTGCTAACTCTAACTTCCTCCCAAAGTCCAAAAATATGACTTAATTGGTCTCTCTAAATTGGCCTCGGGTGTGTGTGTGGATGTGTGTGTGTGTGTGTGCGTTTTCTTGCAATGGACTGGTGATCTGTCCAAGGCGCACTGCATGTCCCTCAACGACTGCAACCAAACTCTTAAATAGCCTTTGCTTCGCAATCGTCTCAAGGCTGCAGTTTTCCCTCGTAATTTTTTTCAACCACACTTTCTTCTTCCACTTAACTTTCCAATAAAATGCTCAGACAGAGACATCTTTTCAGCAATGACACTTTGTGGTTTTCTCAACTTTTTAGGTTTTCAATGATTATATGCTGGATGACAAAGTAAGCAGAAAAATTATATTTCTATTCTATATTTCGTTGCGATATTGTGTAAAATAAATTTCTTGGAAAATACATTTTGGGATTTCTTTAGATGCAAGACAATGTCAAAGCATAACAGATACAAAACCTTGAGCTACAGTTTTTGAATTAAACTACTAAAATAACTTGTCAAAATATTTTTTTTTAGGTACAACTACATGTTTGACAAAAACATGTCTATTTTTTCCAACTGATGATATTTGGGAAATAAATAAATTTTCACGATGGGAAAAAGCGGCAGGTTATTTTATTTTAAGCTGTTAGTGACATACACTGAGTAACAGAGAAAATTCTTCTGCTTTCAAAGGCTGAAGGTTTTTTGTCTCATTTCAATCTATTTTTTTCTTTTCCCATCATAGCTCTGAATGTTGAATCCTGTAAATTCAACGGAGATGTATTTTTTTCAAAGAATCATTTGCATGTGGACCAGTATTATGCAAAGGTTTTAGTTTTATACATGAACTAAGCTGAATAATATACAAGCAGGTATGGATGACTATCAGTTTTTGGGCTCTTAAAAGGAGCAATAGTATAAACCATTTATATTTATGTTCTGTCAAGCTTACATGAAAAACTAAATATAGTTTTTATATATACACAAAAAGTCATAAAAACCAAAGCTCTCGCAAATCAAAATAAGATGAGCTCACCAGCAAGAACAGTAAATGGTGGATTGCAGGAGTCCATTAGCAAAAAACTCCAGAGATGAAGGCCTTTTCCTAATGTTCATATTAAAGGACATACAGGACAGAACACAGCATAAATGCTCCCAAACTTATTGGACCATAAATTCATGCCAGTAATTCATAAAAGATGACCTCAAAGCCAGTGATAGCTGAGCATAACAAATGAGGAGCGCCGAGGCCGGGGGCTGGGAGAGAAATCTCAAGGCGAGCCGTGGGGATCGGTGTGTTTGTGCATTTGAATGGCGTTCTTGCACTGAACTTTCAGTTTCAATGTATGATCCATTAGCTTATAATAAGTGTCGCACATTCCCTCCTGCCCTGAGTGGCAACAGCCGGGGCTTGGAGAGGAGGGGGAGAGAGCAGGAGAAGTGAAAGGGCATTTGGAAGTCGGCGGCACGGCAACGCAATCCAGTGATTAGAGCACTTCTGGTAAATAGTGTGACATTTAACAACATAGTAAGCATGGCGCAAATGCAAAACATGCAGAAGTCCCTTTACATGTGGCGCACGTCAAAATAAAAGCCACAATAACTTCAGAATTAAGTCTTTTAGTTGTGCAAGAACAATTTTGTTAAATCCAATATGGCAGACAGATGAAAAAGCAACTCAGGGATATCAGTCCCTCCTTCGATTGTAGAGGACTCTTGCATGTAAAAAAGAAAGAATATTGTGACATCAAGAAACCCCTGAAGACTAATAATACTGATTTATTTTCCAAATAACTTTGTATTTGGAGAAAATTACAACCGATCACTTAGAAGAAAAAAAAATTCTATAAATTGTTTTCCTACCTTTTTTTATGCCTGAAGAAAATCAACCTAACCCTAACCCTAGCTTACATTTATGCACTTCTACTAATCATAATCAAGAGTTTGAAGTGAACTTAAAAACCTTCTGATTGCCGACTCCAGCCTGTCAGGCTTTAAAGATAGCTACTGTGTGCTGCTTTCAGGAGTGAAGAAAAACTAGAGACAAAATCCAAAGTAGAGGAAGAGAAAAGGCGAAAGATGTACACAAGGAAAGTTAAGTTGAGGGTATTTTTAGTTAAAGCCGATGACCCTAATGTTTTTAACGACAGTGATGTAGTTAATAGACTTTGTCCTTGATCTGTAATGTTTCAAATATGTTTTTCAGGGTTCGACCACCATGGTTTTAAAAAATAAAACTCCTAGAGGAAATCCAGCTTCATCCATGATTCAAAATCCTTGTGGACCAAGCACAGCTGCCACCATGTAGCTATCATTTTATCATCTGCAATAAGTAATCTCCTGGCCTTAACACCAGACAGAGTGATCCACTTCAAACGCAGCTTCGCTCTGTATCTCCTCAATCTTCGCGGCCTTTAATGTTGCAGAGAAAATTATTAGTAGCTTGATTTCGAGATCAAACGAACAGAGGTACTCCTCCACTAGCTTGTCCTCTTATCAGAGAGGCTCATTGAGGAGAAAGTCCTCCAGGTTGAGGGCTGCATTCATCCAGCACTCCTCCAGAATGACAGCAGGCAGCCTGCCTGTCAGCATCCGTTTTCTTGGTTCCAGGACTGATCCTCTCCTGTGAAGTTTCTTGTATTTGGGGAGCATGCAGAGAGCAGACTGAGATTTGACAGTTCCTTTGTTGTTACTCTCTCTTTTTTTTTTTTTTCACGACGAAGATGAGAAATGGAGGAGGATGAGATGAGTGTTCCTCGAGTTGTCTGACCACCTGCAATTATGTCTTGCACATAAAACCAGGACAGATGTAGTAGTCAAGACAACACTCACGTTTACTTACATATACTGTATATACATATCTAGCACAGGTGGGGAAATCTATCTATGCATTCAAAAAACTATCCTTTATGAAAAGGCAGCAACAAGTTCCCCTTTAAAAGAAAACAGCAAGTCTCCTTTTGCAATGTAATGACTGTAATTATTAGGAAGGAATTTGTCCGTTGAAAAATGGAGATGGGAGACTTTTATTGTGCTTTTCACCAACATGGACAGAGAAGCGGGTAAAGATTTATAAGAATATGAATGCAGGTAAACGCAGGTCCAAGCTTTGAACAAACTAAAGGTTGCAGTATGTTTTAAAAGTTGCATAAATACTTCATCAAGTTGACTTGTGTGTAAATTCTCCTAAGTATAAGTTCTGTGACGTTAGCGGAGGTACATAGAAAATGCTGTGAGGATTGAACATCACTCAATAAAACATGGTGGTGGCACAATAACGCTGTGGGGATGTTGGGAAGAGACATGGAAAAAGAAATGCAAAAGCCACATCAATAATAAATGGCCTGACAGCAATTACACTAGCATACCATTTATGCTAAAACTGATTTTATGCTATGATAAACTTACAAGCACAAAACAAACTTTTGCACAACTTCCATTGTGGGTTTTTGCTGTTGCGTTGTTGACCCTCCTGGGATACTGTAGGATAGCAACCCTAAACATACAGCCTGTGTTACAACACAATGGTTTAGATCAAATAGTATCCACGTGTTACAGAGGCCCGAACATGTTTAATGTCCAGACCTAAATCCAATTGAGGATTTGATGTTCACAGAAGCTTTCTGCCCAATCTAAGGTTTGACTCAAGCTTCTTTCTAAAGAAGAATGGACAAAAAAATTACAGTCTCTTCTATGAGCACCAATCTCATAGAAACATATTCCAATTGCAGAGAAAGAGATCTCCAAAAACTATTGACTCAAAGTACCTTCATACAGATAAATGCTACACTTGAAATAATGTATGTTTTGTCTTTCACTTGAATTTTCTACTACCCTTTGTTGGTCCGCTTCATTAAAGCCCATCAAAAACACTTACAAATCTGTGGCTGTAATGAGCCAGGATGAAAAGAAAAACATTCAAGGGGTATTAACCTAAAGGGCCTCAAAGTAATTTGTGCACTCACAAATTTTGTTGGTATCTACGTGACTCTACACACTACTTTTTGTTTTGTCAGTTTGACGCCTCAATATAACGAGTCAAGATGTGACCTCTGTGCAAACTTTTTTTTTTCTTTTTGCTCTCAACTTGTAGTCCAGTTTCAACGTGAGGAGTCCTATACAGGTTCAGGCACATTTTTCTTCTTCATCTGCAAGTTCATCGAGTGGAACAAGTGGAATGTTTTAATTAAACTGCACAAATCAAGTTCAAGGTGTGAAAGTGCCAAGACTGAATTAATTCACTGCGTTAAAAAAAAAAAAAGTGCATCCCAAGATCCTTAAAACCTGCACATTTCAACGCGCGAGACAGATTGTGACAGCTACACGCCGAGACCGCGCAGTGGGCGGAATAATAGACAGAAACCAAGCTGAAATCCTTGAGCACATTAACATTTAAAGTAGGTCAGAATCTCCCCATTGTTCGGCCCAATTTTCAAACATGAAATTACAGTTGGGCATGAGCAGGGCATTGCGGTCATCCGCAGCATATGTAATCTGAGGAGAGGATTATGTGTTTTTAAACTGTGGCAAATGAAAACCAGAACCAAACGTAATATGATGAAAAGCTTATTTTATCAATTTGATTCATCCAAAAGGCAGAATTAAGGAAAAAAAGAGAGAGAAATACTTTTCTTTTAAAAAAGGCTGCAAACATTTTCAACAACAGCTTTAGGCTGTCTCTGTTGATTCTTGCTTTTTTTTCTACCTAATTACAGTCTGTCAAGATGTTTTGCTCTGTGGTGGATATACAATCTGCTGTGTTCATCTATTCATGGAAGAGTCAATAATAGACGGGGTTTTTTTGTTATGAGTCATGGCAGGTATCAGGTAAAATATTCAAAGGGATTGAATGTTTTCCCATTTTGGTATCTCAAACATCAGTGTGTATTATTAATTATTGTTTCAAAGTGATATCTTAGGTTATCAAACTGTTCTTGAAAAAAAAACAAAAAAAATAATCAGGACAGCATGCAGAGCATTTTTACCCACTTTCAAAGCCATTACAGCTGTGGGTCTTTTTGCTCATTCTTTCATAAATAGCTTAGGCCCCTTGAACATCTGTGTTTAATTCTTCCACAGTCCCATTATAGCCCTTTTCCACTAGCACCTACAAAGGGCATAGGAAGCATTTGTAATGTGGGAGGGGCATATTGGCTCGGGCAGACCAGCCAAGACCTGGCTTGCTAACCACATGAGACTTTTCTTTGTCTCGCTTGCACCAACTTGACTGATTTGTCTTGGTTCTCATTTTAACTGCATTTTTATTTAGAGTATTTTATTTTGAAAAATATTAACTCCCGGCTCTGTAAGACGACTTCTAGGCACACGTGAAGTTCAAAGATCATACATAGTTGATCAATAATATCATACATAGTTATTGCAATGCCAATGGCACTTACACTGTTCTATGTAGTGCCTAGTTACTACCTGTAACTACCTGCCTAGTTACAGGTAGTAACTAGGCACTGCAAGGGTTTTCCACTAGTAACTGCTATGGGTTATCAGTCCTTTTTTGAGAACCCACTTCAGTGGGGTTCCAAGATTCGGGCTGACTATGCGATGCCAAAATCGGTTAGTACTGGAGTCACTAGTTGCGTCACAAGAGCAGCTCGCTTACAAGAATCCCACCTGTCATTTGAAAAGAAAAACTTCTCCAGAGAGTTTCGTCTCACTGCCTTAGTGTAATTCGCTTCTTTTTTGAGTTTGACTTTTCAGACTCTGGGATCGTCCTGCTATGATGACCTCACCCACTATAGCTGTTAATCAATTGTAATGGAAAACCACCCAGATCACATAAAGTAGGATTGAAATGCATCAAGCCACACTGTGAAGGTATATTGGAAAAGAAGCTTTAGATTTTATACTATGACCGGGTTATTTAGGTACAATTTATTTTAATCAAATCACATTAGTGTTGAAAGGGGAACATCCATTCCAGTCTAAGTTATTTTGTGGCTTCTGACAACTTTTCAGCCTAAATAGGTTCGAATCCCGGACTGATGAATTTGTCGCATCCCTTCCCCCTCTCTCACAACCCCCTTTCTACTGCGACCACTGTCAAATAAAGGCAACTAGAGCCGACAAAACCATTAAAAAAGTAAAATAAATAAGAGTTCTTCAAAAGCAATAACTAGGCAACTTTTTTCCTGACTTGATGTGGTCCTTGGTCTTCATGATACTGTTTCTTCTCTAAGGTTTATACTCATTACATTACATTACATACAGGTGGGCTGTATTTAATAATTAGGGGATCATTGAGGGCAATTTGTTAAACTTCATATCAGGATTAAAAAGCAAAGGGGGTTGTAAAAATATGCATGCAAAAAGTTGGGGTTTTTTTGGAAAACATTTTAAACCTTTTGTTTCTCTTCAACTGTATATGTTCTAATTTGTGTTAATCTGATACATAAAACACCATTAAAAGGGTTTTAAGTCTAAAGTTTGTGGCTGAATCAAGAAAACATTCCCACAAATTTAAGTGGATTTGAATACTCTCAAGCTGCTGTATGTTACAAAACTGTTGCTTGTCAGTTACATAAGCTCTCATTATGTTGTCACATAACATTTAAATAGAGGTGAAAAGTGAGGTGAGAGTGTAACTGCTGTTTAAAATGGGGGGAAAAAAGCCGTAATTTAATTTCCACGGAGCCCACTGGCAGGCGAAATGATGACGAGGGTATTATTCAGGTCTACAGAGGTAATCACTGCATTTTCTTGAGCAAACACCAAATAAAAGAAAAGGAAAGCATGGAAGGCTAAAAAAAGAAAAATCAAATACTGGCTAGATTAACAAACTTGAAACCATTGGTGCTATGAATATTCCCTGGTATCCCTGGAGGGCAAGGCTACACAAGGATCCATTTACTCTCGCTCCCCTCTTTCTCTTCTTCTCCAGGATGACTTCAAAGGCCGACTCCCCTTTGCAGAATCCAGAGTCAGGTGGGGTGGGTGAGGCGCACAAATAGCAGAATCACACATCTCACGCCCCTTTTAAGTGCTAATCACCATCACTTGTCGAATCGAGTGGATGACAAATTAGAATATAACGAAGGTTTAGGTCATGGGAAGTGACGGGTGCCGCGCCCACCGCTAACCCTCCCTAACAATACCTCCGTGACATCTGCTTGCTCCGTGTTTTGTAATAACTTATGTAGCTATCGGCAAAAAGTTTGGCATATGGCTCTGAAAAAGAAAAACATTTCACCTTATCAAGTTCTTTCACAAACCGTGACGGCAGTGGTAAACTGCTGACACCTCGACTAGCGAATCTTTGAAACATTCCAAGGTAAAAGTTGGGAGGCACCTTTCTCTCACTCTGGTGGGAGGAAGGAGATGGGGGCATGGATAAGAAAAGGATTTCTTATACATTATGAGGAAGGGTCTCTCTTTTGGGATAAAAAAAAAAAGCAAAGCTTTAAACTGGCAGGCAGAAAGCTCTATCAGGGCCGAGGCACACATCTATCAGGAAAAGGCACTAAGGCAACTGGGGATAAAGCACAGAGGCATGAAGAGAGGCTATTTCCATGGGGAGTCCTTGGAGAGGCCAGACCCAAACTACTACTGAAGCCTAGCAATGAGAGGTCTCTCTCAGGGGGGGCTGCAAAGGATAAGAGGCCCTGGTGGAAGAACTCTCACGTCAGCACTTCAATCACGCCTAATCCCTGCTTAGTACACCCACTGCTATGGCAAGGAGAGAGTGAGGAAAAGGAGGGGTGGTGAGGATGATGAGAGGGGAGGCCAGGAGAGAGACAGATGAACTGGAGCAAAGGGAGGATAAAGAAGAAAAAGATTAAGAGAAGGAGGGAGATGGAAGACAATGGGGAAAATTGCCAATGGGGGCATCAAAGGTGAGCAAGAAGGGGAGGGACGTTTTGGAAACAGAATAATACTATCATGCGTGTGTTTTCTTTTATAAATTAAAGCAGCCAAGTACCACATATACCAGTTCAACACCTTGATCTGGATCAGAAGGAAACCAGAGCAAACACAAGTAATGGATATGGTTTCTTTTAGAGTACAGTGTTGTTAAAATATATATTTTCCCCTTACTTATCTTTGGTTTTTAGCTTTTTTGCTACATTTAAATGTTTCAGATCATGAAGCAAACTTTACTCCGGAGAATGATAACCTGAATAAAACCAAAACATTTTGTTTTCAAATGATTCACTTTGCACACCCAAGTCTGATTGCCAGACCTGTAGAATCAACTTATCACAGCAGCTAACCTTCTGCTGTTGCTTAGTTGTTTGTTTGTTTTGTTGCTTTGTTGTTCTTGCTTAGGCAAGCAATGAACCTTCCTAAAAGGAGGCCAACCTACCAAAATTCCTGCAAGAGTCCATAGATGGACTTGCAGGAGTCCATCTAGTGCTCCTGCACCAGATGGACTCTAGATAGTACTGAAGCACTACAGACCTTACTTTCCTCAGTCAAAGTCAGAGTTGACTAAACAATAAGACTTAAATTTCTCAACAAACTCTTTCATAATCTCAAAGACATTTGGGACAATATTCTTTGACTGAGAAGGAAAAACTAAAACTTTCAAGAACGAGTGAGTCTTGTTACACCTCGTGTACAAATGACAGCTATTCTGAAAAAGAACATCACACGGGCTGTCAAAACTGGTGGTATTGTCAGGGACAGCTTTGTTTCCTGGAGGTCATCCAAATATGCTTGCTCTCTGGTAGAGAGGGAACCATGAGTTCTGCTCTCTACCAGAAAGTCATGAAGGAAAGTTTCTGGCTGTCAGTTTGTGACTCAAGTAACTTAAGCTCAAGTGCACTTAGCTGATGAAACAAGATTCAACAAGCAAGTCTCTGGATGGATAAAAATAAATAAATAAAGTCTCAACTGAAATCTGATTGAGATCTTCAGGCATGAACATAAAAATGCCACCCCATGAATGAAAACTGTTCAATGTGGCTCAATGACACCTAATTTGCAAAGACTGGGATCAATTTTAACTACAGCAGTGTGAAAAAAATAATTTAATTTTAATGTTTCCAACCAAATTACAATTTTTAACGTATAGGAGGCTATGCCTTTCTCACATTAGATTAGGTTGTTTTGGATTTATTTTTGGACATCTACGTTTTGGATTTAATCAGATTATCTCTGATTATATAAAAACTGATAGGATGATTTGAAAGATTTAGGTCTAGCAAAAAAGCAACATGGTAGGCCTGTATAATTGTAATCACAGAATCAAGATACTCTAAATTATTCTTATTTTGGAAATGTAAAAAAAATAATGAGGAAAAACCAACAGAAAGTACATAAAAACTAATCCAGCGAACACTTTTCCCATTTATACTTCCGTGTTGCCCATTTATTTACATGCCTGCATGCATACGCACACGCACATACGCACAATTTTATTTTCTATTTTTTTGTGCCCAAACTGAGTGGTCGGACAGGGGGAGGGGAGGAGAGAAAAAGAAGGATGGAGATGAAGCAGATGGACGAGGGGAGATCAGGGAAAGAGGATTACGGCACGTCAAACCATCATCGCACTCATAAAAATCAGTCCACCCACATTGCCTGAGAGGGTTTGGAGCCAATGTGGAGCAGGGGATGATTTAAGGCTCTAAGTCCATCTCCCTGTCTCGCCCCACGTAGTAAACTGCTTTTGGGAGGAAGACGGTTTAAATTAAGTGTAGGGATTCAGCAAGAAAGGGCAACAGAGAATATGTTGGGTAAAATTGTGAAGTGTGATTGTGGAGAGGATTTTCATCCAAGAGGTACCAGTTGGATAGAAATCCAGGCGCAGTGAAGTTGCAAAAGTGCAAATATTTGTTTAAATCTGCACTTGATCTTTGATTTACACTGATCTGCGGTGCTTTGCAAACGTGGTTAATCCTCTTGAACTTTTCAGTTTCTCATGTTATATAGCCACAAACGTCAGCTTACCTCTTTGAGATACTGAATGATAGACCAACAGAAAGCAGAGCATAACTGTGTACTGGAAGGAAAACGATAAATAGTAACCAACATCTTTACAAGTACATCTCTATAGTATGTATTTTTATTCAACTTCCCTTCTGCTAACACTTTGTAGAACCTTCTTTTGCTGCAAGTACAGCTGCAGGTCTTTTGGGTTACGTCTTTTCCAGGTTTGCACGTCCAGAAACTGACATTTTTTTCCTAAAATCCTAAGAATTTGCTATGCAAAACTCGCTTTTAAATTCAGCAGCCCACTACAACGTTTGCTGTAGATATGTATGCATTTATAAAAGGAATGTGAGCAATCCAGAGAGGAAAAACAACAGTATGAGCTGACATTATAGACCTACATGAGGCATTTCCTGGCAGCAAACATGGTACTGAAAGGTTCTATCTCTCAGTTTTTACAGCCACAGGGAGCATGTCTCTTCTACTTGCAGCCTTGCCAAAAAGCAAGCATATCCGACTCTCCTGGTCAATTATGTAAACATGCTTATCCCATCCCACTGTCCAACATACCACCTTGCCTGCGAACGAATAAACAGCAGGCTGAGTGACAACAGGGGGCCTCGGGCGAGCCTTATTCTTATTAATGTATTCCTAAGCTATTGGGTCACACACGACATTCCACATTTAGACACTCTGACAAGTTGAACAACATGTATGCTATATTGAACACAGAGAACATGTTTTCACATTATTTAGACAGACAGGATTTAAAGAGTCCAGAATTGCACCGCTCACGGTGGCAGCATCTTGGAGTACCTCTGTTAGTTCTGATTTGTTCTTTTTCGAGACCTATCGATGTCTGTGTCTAAAATGTTTTCGGTTGAAGCATTGCATGTTCGGACTGTTATTCCCTCTGGCTTTGGATGCTGGGAGAATTTTTGCTCTTACGATTTTACTTTTGGATATTTGTTGTGATGAGTAACCATGCCGACAAGAAACCTGGTAGCAGGTGATTGAGGAAGCTGTATCTCAAAAGTTAAAATAATAACTCAACTATGAACCCAAATTCCAGGGGAGTTGAGAAGGAAGTCATCATGGATGCAGAGCAGGACCAAAAAGAAGAGAGAGGAGAAGGAAGTTCAAACCATCACTTCCATCATTACTACAGGCAAGGATGACATATCCCAGACTTCAACATCTCTCGGTCTAGATTTTTAACCATATTGCTAGACAGAAATTTAGAGAGGAGCAGCAAAAGCAAACGAGGTGGATTAGAAGTGCTTACAAAAAGCTGATGTAACTGCGAAATACTATCTCTGCTGCTCGGAAATTGAGCTGTTAGCATTTCATGATATTCAAGAGACTGTCAGTCAGAGACTTCTTCAGATTTGTTGCAAGTCATCCACAACAACCTTTGAAGATTTTGGATGATGTGATTTCTAGCAACATTTATTGTCCTCTTGGGATTATTAAAATATTGAATTAAAATGGATCATGGTCTATTTTTACATTTACAACAGCCCGAGTATTAATGGTTGATGATTAATGCCATCTGCAGTGAGCAGCTACATGCTAACACCCCAAAATGGAACAGTTGGAGCATTCCAGCTCCAATTGTGTCTTCACATATAGATACATAGACAAGAGAGGAATACACATGTTGTGTATGTACACAAATAAGAACGCGATGCACATAAATCATCAAACCACAAACAGATCAGGACAGAATGAGGAGCGGACATAAACTGGCACCAAACGTCAGTCGAAAAAAAAAAAATCTGATCAGATTTTTTCTCTCTCTTTTTTTGTAAGGAAAGAAAAAACAACACCCCATCACTTTGTGTCCCTGGCAGGCTTTCTCAGCAGAAACATTCTGCAGCCCATCCAAAACAGCAAGAAAAGCAGAAGGATATTAATTAGCACAGAGTGAGACTGGGTAGAGCCATTTCACAGAAGCATGTGCCCATTTTTTGATGAGTTGTCATCAGGGTCAGGACAAGCAAACACAAAAAAAACCCCACAAGAACTTCGTGTCGATGTAGCTGTTTTTTTCTCCTCCCCCTTTTTTGTGCTCGTGTTATTTTTAGTTCTTTGTAATCATGACTCATTCAGCTGATCTGAGTTACCAATTAGACCCTGAGCGAAACACCACTTAAAGGATGCACATGATTCATCCATGTTCCAGTCTGGATTTATCTAGTTTTGAGTAGCGATGGGGTGGAGGGATGCAGTGACAGGTTGGATAGGTTAAAGGGATAAATGTTAGGATTTAATACCTGTATTAAATCCTAACAGAATAAACAGAAAATTGTGATTTTGTCACATTATTAATCTTATTTCTAAAATATAACAAGACAGAAACCCAAGTCATTGCACAGAAAAATAAAGGGTGATAACTTAAGGAGCTTGTCAAGTGTTTATATTTCAAAACAGAACTGCATAAAGTGCATTTTGCATCCCACACTGTTTCTCTTTCGCGTTCTGGTATAGCCCCCCGCCATCTTTATTCCTCTATCATCTAGCTGCACTTAATGATGATCAGTGGTGCCAAGGTACAACACTAAAGGAAAGTCTAAGCGGATGTAATTAATTAATCGATTGGAACTCATTTTAATTTAAAAAAACATTTATCAACAATTAATTATAAGCCAATTAATTGTTTACATCCCTAGTCTTGTTCTTTGACGCCATAATGAGAATTTGTTCCCTCTCCGATAGGAAAATATTCAAAAGAAAAATTGTATAAGTGGTAGAAAGCCCAACTATGAACAATGTTAAAAACAGACAAATATGAATGGAGTGTCCATCTTCCACAGCCATTTTGTCCATATAATCCATCAGAGACTTTGCGGAGATGTACCCAAACAAAACAGGCAGCCCAATATCACTGATAACCATTGCCACAAAGTGGCACAATATATCTCACCTGCATTAAACAAAAGAAATTCAAACAAAAATGGTGATATAGATGGTGGAAATTTCCCAAACCACCCTCATCTACTGTGCCTCTTCTTTATCCTTCTGAAAATGTACATTATCATGACTTCCTCTGCTTTCCCCATGTTTGCTGTTGCCTGAAATCCGCCCCCCCCCCCCACCCCATGAATTTGGAAGTTAACTCAGAAGTACCCCATAGTGGCTACATGGCAAACAACAATGCCAACTTAATAAAGGCACTGAAGCCTGATGATGTTAGCGACAAGCCAACCTATTGATGCGCAGAAATTGGGCTTCATATCCTTGGAATACAACACAGCTGCACGACAGTTGCCTTCCCAGCAAGATAATCAGTGGCCAAAGTCTAGACAGCATGGAGTTTGCATGCCAGCATGCATATATGTGATCTCTCTGGGTACTCTGTCTTGACACAGTCCAAAAAACATCCCAGTTACTTGCTGAAAGGTCTTTTAGTGTTAGCATGTGGATATATGCCTGTCTGGCCTGTTTGTTAATAGGCAACCTGCCAAAATTAGCTGATTGGGAGTCTGCCAGGATAATGTCCAAATGATGATATCAAAATATACATTCTTAGACAGCTTAATATGATACAAATTTTAAGTAAGATTTTTTAGTACTGAGAAATTGTAGCTGATCAGGTACAGTGACACAACCAGCAGCCTCTATGAACACAATATTGCAGTGTAGCAACAAAATTAGCCAAAACGAAGGCTGTAGTGGTTTAATATCTGCTAATATTAAGTTTTATTCGCGAAAACTATGAATATTGGAGTTATTTGTGATGGCTAAAATAAACAGAAATGAGACCAGCTGTCTTCACTTTCTGCAGACTCATTCTGACTTGGCTCGTCTCCGACAAATAAAGGAAGCCATTACTAATAATAATTTCACAGAGCTGCACTTATCCTCACAGTTCTTTTAACTGTGCGCCAAGGGGGAACACATGAGACAAACCAGCACATACGCATTCAGGTTTTCAGTCGATTTAGAATAACAAATTCACTTAATGTGAGGAAACAATCCAAAACAAGAGGAAACCGGAGAACCTGGAAAAAGAAAAAAAATCCATGCACTCAGGGGAGAGACTGTCTGCAAAAAAGGTGGCTTGACACTTGAACCAGGATCCCTCTTGCCGTGAGGCGACAGCGCTAACAACCGCATCGCCTCGCCTCGCCGCCGGATGTGCACGGCGCATTTGACAAATGAACTTGTACTTCATCTTCAAAGAAAAGCTAGTTCTACACGAGGAAATGCTATATCCCCTCTCACATCCCGGACCATCACCGGCTCTCCATTATTTATGTTACCGTAGGCATTTAGAGTCCATTATGCAAAAGGGTCAAGGTGCTGAAAGATGCTTTATTTGAGTGACATAATAGCTCTAACGCTCCCAGGCAAAGAGGAACGGGAGAATTATACTGCTTTCAGAAGAGCCATTTCTCATCCCGTTTTTCTTTTTAGCTTTTCAGTTGGCCTGCTTTCCCGTGTCTGTTTGTTTATAGCTTCTCTTTTTCTTTTCTTTTTTTTCTCCTTTCTACTCCCCTACGCTAAAAGGAAAATGAATTCATTTTGTGCTTTAGTGTGTGGGAAAATTTCCAGCAACAAACGTTTTTACAGCCCTCCCTGGTCGTGGGAGCTAAGAGGAGCTCAGCCTTTTTAGCTGCGGGGGAGACTAGACGATGCATGTGGAAGCTCACTCGATGGTTGGAAAGATGGGAAAAAGATAAACGACTTTGTTCTTTATAGACTTCTGGTGGTGCAAAAACTCACTCTTTCATTCTTTTTTTTTTTTTTACCCCCCAGAGTACAAGCATTGCGGATAAGGCTTTTGTTACATCATGCATCACATGACGGCGAAGATATGGATTCGTGGGGGGAGGGACTTTTTATTCCTGAGTTGAAAAAAACAAGAGATTCATGAGAAAACTTAAATAGAGCTCATTCATATTCAAAATGACAAACACACCCTGGTGGAGGGTGGGAGAGAGAGTAGGACACTTCTGAAGGGGAGGTGAGGCTGAGATTGGACAGGGACGATGGGCCACTGGGAGGCTATTCCTCCCAAACCTTTAGCATCGCGACGAAGTTGAAGTTCTTAAGCGAAGATCATTGAAAATGGAGACAGTAGAGGTTTACTGTAATGCGCTAGTGCGCAGATTGTCCCAAGAGCTGCTGATCTTAAAACGGGGATTGAGATGATGTAGCAATGAAGCTGAGGGTAACATTGATAGGTGATTCAAAAACTTTCAAAAATAAAAAAGTGGTGGTACATTTTTACTCTGCATTTCCCACTTAAACTGAGTCAATGGCCAGTGAAAAATGGAAATCAAGTGTTTCATACCTCATTACCCACCCACCCTATTCCTACACAGCACCCAGGTGTGACATTAAATCTCTCAGTTTTTTTTTATTCCCTACACATGCTCTGATGTGCAAGTCACTTATCTGAAAACTGTTATCGCACATTATGCTGTGACTCTATGTGGATTTTAAATACCTACAAATGAGCTTGGGCTGGTAGGAGATTCTCACAATCGCCCAGAGTAGAAAGTCGCTTTTAATAGTATAGAAAGATTTACACAAACATTTAAAGAAAAAAATTGAAAATGTGATTAAAAAAACATTGTCATAAAGGTAATTGAGTTTTAGTACAATTATTGGTCGTGTTTTCATGACCGTGAATACTTTCCAAACAGGCAGATTTGTCTTTCTCATCAGGAACAGAAGAGAAAAAAACACTTTCGTTCAGCCCTCTGATTATCACTGGGGAAAGGTTAGCAGTTAAAGATACAGTAATCGGTTCTGTAATTTTAATATGATCAAATTTGATTGTTGATTGGGACGCCAAATAAAACAGATTATTCTTTTTAAACTAAAATCAGATACGTTGAAGCAAAGATAGTAATACTACATATCTTTGCTTCTTTGCTTTTCTGCTGGGTTCAAAACTACCACCTCCAAACACTTGCATTGTGTTCTTTGCCACCTGCATTACAGTTCTTAGGTGTAAAAACAAACCAGAATACAGTGTTCACACACTCAAGTATTTGCAGACTTAAAAAAAATATATATAGTTTTTTTTTTGGTGGAACTTGACAACAAATAACTCATGGAAAATTCAGCTATTCATGGATTTGTCAGTATCTAAAATATTTAGATATTTCAGATACTTAAATATATACCTGAAAGAAAATTCAGGTTGGGAATCTGAACTACCTAAGCACAATGCTACTTGACATGTTATTGGTTGCCATTTGCAAAGCAGCCAATCAAGACGCGCCATTCATTTTCCTTGCCACTGATTGGCTGTACATCCAAAAACAGTGATAAGGAAGACAATTGATGTCATCTTCGGCAGTAGTGCTGAAATGGTTTGTTATTTACGTAGTAATCCATTTTAATGTATCGTGTTTGAGCAATTAAAAAAGACAGCTATATTTATGCCGTTTATCTATTTAATGGTGGCTGTGGTTCCTAAACCACAAGTGCGCTGTAGGTCAAAATTCGAATTAAATTGCAACATATTTGAATAAAATGGGGATACACTATAGAACAGGGGTGCTCATAAGGTCGATCGCGATCTACCGGTCGATCGCGGGAAGGTTTTGAGTCGATCGCGGCAGCAGGTGACAAACTGAAAGCCACCAGGACGCTGAGACCAGAACTTCCTCTTCTGAC
>CAEFZY010070753.1:0-26848 GCA_903066815.1 Brachyrhaphis roseni
TGCAGCTTCAAGGTCTTTGACAAACTTTCACACAGTTTAACAACTTTTCTCTGGGGTGTGAATACTAAACCTAAGATGCAAACTAGTAAAACTGTTAATGTAAGAATAGTAACAAAACATAATTTTTCTGACACATAGCTAGGCACTTTATACAAGAAAAGTAATTTCAATTTAATCACAGACACATTCCAATTAATCTTTGTTTTTAAATGTGTCTTCACATCTCGAAGAAGCTCAAATTGTCTTAACAGCACAATGCTGACAGTAAATATAGAAGCAAAGATAAACTTTAATTTAAGGCAAGAAGAATAAGTGCTAGAACAGATGGTCATTGTCTTCACACATCTAGGAACTCAATATAGTAGATTCCAGTACCAGATTACATAAAGACACATGCAAGTAAAACAAGCAAATTAAAAACATTAGCTACAGAATAATTTTGGCACGTCACACATTCACAGCAGTTTAAATATAGATTGAAAGTATTTTTAACTTTATAGTTTTCTTTCTTGTGACAAACAGCTTTCCATTTTTGTTTACGTCAAGTTGATAGCTCTCAGCCTCACTCTACCACTAATAAAGTGCGAAAAAGGACAAACTGAAAAGAAATATGAAGGACCCGAGAAAGTATGTGACAAGAGAAGACACTTAGGAAAAGAAATTGGACGATGCAACATTTTCCATGCTGGTTGTCTGCAGAAGATGAAGTGATAGAAGAAAGACTATCGCCAATAGCCAGAAAACCAGCCACGGTGCCAGGGGTGGGAGCAAGCCAAGCCCAGGAGCGGCAGCCTGGCCCCGGGTCAGTCTGCTCCAAACTCCCCCACTGATCTTCACCCAATTAGCAAGGACTTCCATCTGCTGCCTGGAGAGACACACAAACATGTGTTCACAAACACACACACGGACAGACGTAAACACAAAAACACAAATAATCTCACCCACACTGTGGTGCAGAAATGCTGACACACACGCACGCACTCACACACAAGCACATATGCACACAGCTTCCATTATCCATAACAATTGCTCTGTGACAAGATAAGTGATAGCCTCGTCCAGCCTCCTGCCAATTATAGCCTAATGTGAAAGAGACCAATTCACTAGCATTGCTCATGCTGTTTATAGGGTGTAGCTGCACATGAGCACCTCGTGTGGTTGTGTGACTTGGAGAGTGCCGTCTGTATTAGCCATGGTGTTGTATTGCAGACATCTGCAGCTATACCCAGATAGAAGGCTGCTCCTTTCGCTGCTTGCTGCAGACTGCGAGTCTGTGTCTCCAGAAGCTCCTCAATCTTTCTCCTGATCAATATTTTACAACATACCCCTTAGTGAGAGACAATGGTGGAACATTAGGGGGCATGAAACAACAGGAAGCACACAAGGTTTTTAGAAAAGAGAACAAGACTTCTGTTTGTTACTGTCCATTTCCTTCACCTAGCAATAATAATTTATTGATATTCAACTTTGACATCAGCATGCAGTTGAGAGATAGCTGTTAAAAAGACACCAGAAGGTGTTCATCCTTAATTGGTGTTTCTGCCCTGACACCCAGTGCCTGCTTTAAAAAAATATGAACCAGGAAAACCAACAAGACTTCCCTCAGGAGAGACACTCAAACATGTGTTCACACACACACAGAGACAGACAGACAGATGTAAACACAAAAACACAAATAACTAAACTATGTAATTGAGCAGAATCAGTTCACACTTTAGCCAGCAGTCAGTGACCACCCTTGAATGTCCTTAATTACTGGGATTATTAACTGCCACATTCTTTAATTTCAGGATTGTCAATGAGGTAGCCAGTAGTATGAGTTGCAATACTTTAAATAGATAGTTCTCTCTATGCACTATCTACTTAAAATATTATTTTGAGCAAATGGAAACACCAATGGGAGAGGCTTAAAAATATCTCTGGAAATCAAATTAAATCACACAAACTTTCCAATCCTTTTATCAAGTACACTTGCTAATGTCAGGTTGTTTGCCATTTTGCCTTAAAAATAGCCTTAGTTATCAGTGACATAAATCTTACAAGATAATTGAAATGTTCCTCTTAGATTTTGATCCATGGTGACAGTAAAGCACTCATTCTGAGTGAAAGTTTCTCACAACTGGAATAAAATACAAGAGATTGTAAGAATGTGTGGGTCTTAAATCATTTTCTCTCTTAAGAAAATGGCTCTTACATAATCAAATATGCAGGCACTGATCCTGTGACTTATTTTTATTGTATTGTTTATATTATGTTGAACTTTTGTGCAATATGGCTTTTTACTCTTTTTATCTATACAGTTTGGTGTGCTCCTTTTAGATAAAATATACTTTTTATTATTATTATTATTATTATTATTATTATTATTATTATTATTATTATTATTATTATTATTATTATTATTATTATTATATTGTAAGAAACTTAAGTTATCCCCTATTGTATATACTGTATATTGATTGTAACTTGATTGATTACATTTGAAAACTAGCCTTTATGTTTAACTCTGGCATATTATGTGATGTGCATTGTCTCTTGAAATAAAAAGCAACAACAATAATGCTTTTGGAAAGGCAGGTTTTGGTAAGACCAGCTGTACAAAAATAAAGATTTAATAAGAAAATAATTTGCATTATTTATCACCAAAGCTTAAAGTGACTAAAAATATGCTTTCAGATATTTTTCTTCAGACCAAACCTAATCTGTCACAGGGTTGGCTCATTGACTGCAACATAGATTTTTAGGGGGCAAAAAAAAGAAAATTGCGAGCTTTAAAGGGTGTTTATCTTCTCATGAGTTTAGCAAAGGCTTACAACAACAAATTCCCTTACTGGTTTGTAAAAGAGTTCCTGCTGGATTTAAAGAAAAAAAAAAGTATTTCATAACTGCAACTGCTGGTTGTCTCATGTCATTTAATGCTCATTGCTATTTTCATAAGCTTTTCGAATACAACTCACCCTGCTGTGCCAAGAGCTTTGGCAGAGAAAGCATTTTATTTTTTTTCTCCAGTTTTTTACTGTATAATATTTTCTAACCTTCATATGAATGTTTTCAAACCGTGTATCTGTCATGATTGGTGTTAAAGCAAAAAAAAAACAAACTTTGAGAGGACAGTCTTCATTCAAAGGGATCTAAAATCGTAAGTTTCTTTTCTGCATTTTGTGGAAAAAAGAAAAGGTCTATTTAAGAGAAAACATTTTTAAAACTGTCAATTTTCTTTCAGTTGTGTTTAAGGACTGTAGTTATTTTCATTTCAAAAGAATTTTAAAAAAAAAAGTTCAAAAAGTATTTTTTGGCAATTAAAAAAAAAAAACCTTTACAAACTTTCTCTTCCTGTCGCTTGGCTGACACCCTCTCAGCTGTGGAGGAGTTTTCTTTAATAGTGTCTGCAAATATGTAATTATTTAAATCTTATATGTTAATTCATATAAGGATCCACCAAATCTTATATGTATGAACACTAATTTGTGTAAGATATTGCTGAGTGTCTGATTGGAAAATAAATGCGTAGGGATTGTGCATGGTGCTGTGGTTCCAACAGAACCTGGTTAAGACCTTTGAATTTCCGGGTTTCATTTTGCGTAATAGTGGTGATTATTTCATCCTCTGTTTTAGTAGCTTTAGCTTGGAAGGCCTCTGATTTCTGGTGTCAATAGTTGATTCGCTAAAGTTCAGTTTCAATAGAATTTAGCCGATTGAACTCTGTTTGTAACTCTGAGTTAAATTTTTAGGCAATCACACGTTAGCTTGGCATTTCTAAAAGTTTGATGTTTGATTCAGAGTTCGCTGTTGACTCTGATTATTTGATTGAATTCTGTACATTTTGCAAGTTACTTATCAGACCTGTGACTTTTAGCTATATTTAGACCTGTTTTTTGCTGTGTGAAAAATGTTATATTGTTGTGGTGTTAGCATTATTTTCTAACTGTTCATTTGAATTTTTATACTGAACAATAAGGCAAAACCTATTGGCACATCAGCTTCACCAAGACTGCTTTTTGTTGTTGTTTTTTTACCAGCAGTCACTAGAAACCAACCTCCAAAGAATGAATTCAGATGCACACCTTGACAGGACTAATCAGAAATACAAATGTTCTGGCAGCATTGATCTTATAACAATTTGGTTTTTGTTTCAGACAAGGTAATTTAAAAATTACAGTAGAAATATTGACTATTTATTAAGTTTCAAACTTTCAGGTTTTCTGGCTATGAATTATTAAGATGTGTCTTAAAATAATAATTTGTAATCATAATCAACACCCTCTTAAAACATTGTGACACTCCTTGTCTTCTGTGTGTATATATGAATAATATATGACCTCATGTCAAATGCTAACAACATGCACCTGCAGTGGTACAAGCGAGGGTCCCACTTTTACTTTTTTATTAAGGTCAACTGTTGGCATTTTTACTCTTGCTAGGAAGGCTCATCTCGTGACACGACAGCCAACGCAAAGCATCTTAATCATTTATGCAGGTAGAGGATTAACTTAGAAACCAAAGTTTCTGTACAAAAGACATTATAAATGTTGATGCATGGATGGATGACTGAATGATTGTGCATTGCCTTTGCATTGTATATGATTAGATTTGCCATCATAGCCTCAATAATCTGAAAAGAGAAGTTACAGAGAATGTACAATAAACTATTTGCCATTTTTATTCCTGCTTCCAATGCATCTGCTGTTGGAACAGAAGATAAGGGCATGTTTTAATGCTCTGCATGGTTTAGTAAAAACTGCTAAGGATTTTAAACCAAATTCTGTGTCCAGCAACAGCAGTTAAATGGTAAAGGCTTCTGTCTCAAGAGCCACATATGTTGCCTGCGCTGGCTTAACATCGAATCACTCTACAACTGAACTCTCTCTATGCTTTCCAGCTTCTTGAATTAATGATATGCTGAAATCTTACCCTTCAAGTAAAGCCAATTTTCTCCTAAATATCTCTGCTAGGCATAACAAAAGTCCACTAATTAATTTTTTAACATTAATAGAGGTCTACTGTATATTACATAAATCTTACCTGATTTGTTTCTCCTCCATTTACTTTTACTAATAGCCTTCTACTCATGAACTACTGACATGACCAGGGTTTTCTGGAAAAGTGTAAGGTATGTTAATGCTTTTCCAAGGTGCAGTAACAAAAAAAATAAATAAATAAAATTGGAGTGTTAAATACAAAAGGTAGTAAGTTAGTCTGAGTTTCAAATATGGCGACCTCTTTTCACACTAACACAAATGTATGGAGAAATGGGGTCGAGAACTACTTAAGTAACTAATTGAATAATAGTTATTTTCTATTTATTACAACAACCCACAGAGAATATGTATCAACATTTCTGTAAAGTATGTCAACATTATATTTATATATTGGTTTACTAATAAAAATGAATTTGGTTTGGCAAAGAGTCCTTTAGCAACTCCAATATCCCTGGTGACCAATTAGTAAACTTTTAAACTTTTACATTTTTTTGAAAAAAACAAAATAATTAAAAGGAGAGAGAGAGAAAAGAAGAAGGAGGATGAACATCTTTCTCTTGAGAGAGGTATGCTTTTTAAAAGCTTATAATAATGACAAGACCAACACTTCATGGTTCAGAAAACAAGGACGTGTGCTAACAAATGCACATCTGCGCATGAGGTGTTATATTTTTATATTTGATCAATTTTAACATCTACAAGTCAAATTCAAAAATACTGTATTGATCCCAAAGGGAAATTAAATGCTGTTGTAACTCATATTAATTAAAAATTCTTCAGAGTGATTGTAGATGGTGGAAAGATCTTCTGTAGCCGTCTGTACTACAATGAATTTAACTAAAGACATTGTTTTCTAAGACAGTCTCATGAAGAGGATGGCCAGGAATGATAAATTGTTGGTTCTGCAATAAAAAGAAAATGGGTTTCAGATTAAAATAATCCTAATGTCAAAACACTTGGTTCAAGCAATGAGAGTAACACAATATTACTGGTCAAGTAGAACACCTATAACTAAAGAGTTTTATTTCAACAAGCAAACACAATTTAGGGTCTTTATAGTGAGTATAAATAGGACCAGGTCTGAAAAAAATATCTTAAGAAGAATGAAATATGAGAACGAGTAATTAAAGTGTGTCAGGTCAGATGTGTTTATGTCCTATAATGAATATAAACTTGGCAGTTGAGCATATACTGTGGATGAGCTCCAATCCCTAAGAGAAATCCCAACACTTTAGTACTTAACACAACCTAAAAACATGGCTACCATCCTTCACTTCAGTTTCATCTGAAGAGGTCCCTGTGACTGGAGCATGGAAAATTGTCAACCATGGGCAACATTTGGAAATAAAAATAAAATCATCATTAATTTCTTTTCCTTTTGCATTCTGTGTGCACGTGTATGTGAGGCTGTGTTTGCGTGTACTTTCATATTTCCCCCCACCCAAACCAGCATAACCTACAACATGGAGGACAAGGGTGATTAAACTTGCGTAAAAAGTGATGATGTTGCCCAAAATTCAGGATCGGGGGAAAACATAGCCTTCCCCCTAAGCCAATGTTTGACAAGCTAACATGCATGCTTCGATCTCTGGGGTGACAGAGTGCATCAGTGTGTGTATAATGTGGGGCTGTGCAGCAGATCTATGCACCTCTATGCCTGCCTCCCTTGAATATGGAATGACTGGTTAATATTTCACATCTTTCTTCTGACATTCCCCCTCATCTCATAAATCTCTGTTTATGGATCATTTGGTTGCTGCCTACTTTATGTTTGTGTGGAAACGTGTGTTGGTGCATGTGTGCGTGTGAGTGAGTGTAAAGCAAAAGGCATTTTGTTTGAGAGGAGGTTGTGTGTCTGCATTATGGTATTGTAAACAAAACTGTCTTACAAGAATAGAACATTAATCATGCAGAAACATAATTATTTTATTCAGATCTCTTTCTTCCACTCACAATACGTCTTTTAAGCTCCATTAATCTGTCAACCAAGTTTTGAAAACTTGCTAAAATTCATCCAGTTACAAACAATACAATGATATAACCTCATATCCCCAAGCAATACCCTCTGAGTTAGCCAGACAGCCCTCTTCAGCATGTGTGTACATATGAGTGTGTGCATGTTCATATCCATGCGGATCACGAGGCCACTCTGTTTAGTGAGCTGTCAGACATTTGGCCAGGGTCAGATCCCAAGAGGCTTGATGGAGGAGGCGGGGTACGGGGGCAGCATGGTGGAAGGAGAGAGGGGAACGAGGTCTGTGGATGGACACTGGTGAACTGTAGAGACAGATATTGTGAGAGGACTTACAATGGCCTTCAGCAGCACTGAAAACAGAATGGGAGGGAGAAAGATCGAAAGTAAGGCCTGAAAGAAGTTCAAACCCTAGAAGCAGAGAGTTATTGAATGCCAAAGAAAAGAAGTTCCCTCCAAAGAGTAGAGGGCTTTCTGTGAACTGGGTGCACAGATGCATTTCTAAAATCCAAATTGTGTTATTTATAAGTAGTAGCTCCATGCCACATGGGCTTGTTTTAAATGTAACAATAAACTGCAAATTTCTGCTGGCAAATAATTCTGATTAAAATTTAATAGGAGGACATCCGCACACAAAAAAACAAAACTATAATATTAACATTTAAATGCATCGATTTGAGTTTCAAAATATTCCCTAATAAACCATAAGGAAACTGCTTAGCTGTGACAGGACAGACTTTGATATTGATGCCCTCACAACCAGGTCACTGGTCCTAGACTGCATTCTTTTAGGTTTCTTTTTCCAGCTCATTTGTGGGGCCTTTTTCAAGATCTCTGTAGCTATTCATAGATCTACACAGGAGTCCCCTGAGACATACAGTTCACTCAGCAGCTCTTCATTATTTTTACTTTGGCAGTAGCATGTTGGCTCATTTGTTTCCTTTTAGAACTCTCTTAACTCTTTCGCACACATATTTAAAAAGTTTTCAGGAATATTTCTTAGAGATTTTGATCGACATTGACCAGGTAGCTTAATTAATAGATTTGTCAGCTCCACACTCGCAATGCAAACCTCCCATTAAAACCACATCACTAAGATACATAAGATCCGGTGATTATTATAGAATTGTAGAACTAGTGGTTGAAGATGAGCACATCTTTACTGTGGTGAATTGACCACAGTCATGTTATTTTACAGCTTTTCACAGAATTCTACTGATTTACAACAAGTAAAATTTGGCACTGCAGTCCTAGTGCCGAAGGACTGCACTAGGACTCCTAGAACATACTCCGTCCCAAAGATGTCTGTGTGCGTGTGCACACATTAAACTTCAGTATTTTATTGGTCATCCTTAAAACAAAAAAATACGTTTTAGCGAGAGGAGGGATCGGAAAGAGCTTAGAAATTAAATCGTATGTGGTGTAGAACAGCTAAGCTTGTGCAAGCAGTGGTCTTGCTGCAGTTTTTCCATCAATTACTCACGTCAAGATCACAGAGGTCTGAGCTGCATCTGGACCAGGCGAATAGCTGGCAAAAAATATGCATTGTTGAACGTAAAATTTCTACTACAGATTGTGCTGCTTCACATTATAATACAGTGAATATGTAATTAGTTGCAGTTTTAGCCTGTTAACAAACAATAAAAAAGTATTTTAGCCCAATGGATTTGACCAAATTTGGATTATTTCTTGCATCAGACTGAGCATATCTTCACATCTTTCATCTGTGTGAAAAAAACTTACTTCCCTTTAAGTATTCCCTGTTTTCAAATCTGTATGGCTTACCTAACCAATTAATCCTGCTGAAGTATGAGGGGGAAATGTAGTGATGACATCTAAAGAAAGAAAACATATATTAGTAAGATAAGATATGAAAAGACACATTTTTAGTGGTTTAGCTTTGCATTTGATGTCCCAGACTCAGAATCTGATCATGAAAAATGGATATTGAAAGAGAGCACATAAATATTGTCTCCTGTCAGTGAGATTAGAAAAGCAATATCCCATCACTGGTTCTCATCCATAGCTGCTGAAGACTGAGGGCAGAGATAGCAGTTGAATAAAAAAGAAGATGACAAGTCTACAGGTGGGAACTGGGTAAAAAGTGGCAATTTTAACCCCCAAACCGTGTGTGTGTGTGGAATGCAGATTATGAGCTAAATCTCTGCTCAGGTAGTCTGCGATAACCTGCCTGGTACTTTTAACATTAAAATGAGACGACTGGAACACCATTCATTCATTTATTCATTCATTCATTCATTCATTTCTACTACAGATTGTGCTTATTCATTGTCAAACTGTTGCATATGTGTTTGAAAGGCAGAAAACACATATGCACATATTGGAAACCACAGAATCCTGGAGAATTTCCACCTCCGATGAATAACACAGCAGCCATTCAAAACTTCTCCAGGGATACACGGGTAAGTAAGCTAAACAAATGGAAATTCATATTGCATGAGCATGCCGTGCATAAGTGAAAGGGTGCAGGTTGTTATTGTTGCGCAATTGTTTACAATTTGACATTTCCATTTAATTTCATGTTGAACTGTAGCGATGTGACAATGAGAGCCGTAGATTGCTCCTGTGAGGGTAAACAATTTGAGAAGAGTTGCTGTCAGTGGGTGTCCCACATGCTTCTGCTCTAAAATCAGAGTATTCTGGAGCTTCTTTTGGGACCCAAAGAAGAAAAATAAACAAAACTCTCTCTCTAAGTTTGAGAAAGAATTTAGCTGTTAGGCATTCACACCGATATTGCAATTGAATTAAAGGTGAGTGGTGATGGGCTTTCCATTATATCTGTTCATATATCTGTTTCAAAGGGGAGGTCTGGATGCCGCTATCATCCAAATCACTCACCGTGTCTCTCTTTTTTTTGCTGTCTCTATGGCACATGCCTTGCTGGGCTATTCGAGGCGCATTGATTAGACTCAAAGGGAAACACAAAACTCATGTTTTTACATCCCCCATTACCAACCCTGTCCTCGAACTTCCTAGCAGCTGAAAAGTAAACATGATGTGATTTTAAAATGATTTCTTTCCAGCAGGGAGGCTACAGTGTCACAACCTCTCGCTGCTCTGCCACCAGCTTTCAAAGGCAACACATTTGATAACCTGGTTTGACCAGATTTATCAACTCCCACTGACAAAAGAAAAATCCGCCACCTAATAATACACAGAAAGTTGTCTCGTGTGAATTTAATGCATTAAGGAAGAGGCACCCCAGAAAGAGGTCCCAGATAAAATCACATATTTTTTCCATTACAGCCAATGCTCACTGTTTTTTATGCAATCCAAAAGTCAGAAATTCTTGCTGTGGCTGTGGAGCTGTGTGTTAGCCTCTGACTATCTGATTCTTGTTTTAATAACTGTCCAGCATCCATTTGTGACAGAAAAACAGTCATTAAACAGTGACTCATGAAACACAACTCATTGTAGTGGATACAATGAGTAGTGGAATGAAAAGGACAATATATATATTTTTCTTTTCTCAGCAAATGTTTATATTGCGGTTTGCATTTGTATTCACCAATGCAGAGGACTGTTTAAAAAAATAATTCAGAAATCCAAGATAAAAGCTAAAGCCAGACCTGACATAGCACCATTAATTACAATACAATGTGATATAAAGCTTAAAAGTGTCAGTTTTACATATTTATGTGCAGAAAAGGAGAAATGGTCAAAATAACGAAAAAGCTGCAGTGCTTTCAGACCTCAAATATTCCAAAGAAAACAAGTTCATATTCATATGGAAACAATAACACTAATGTTTTAACTCGAGTTCAGAAATCAATATTTGGTGAAATAACCATGATGTTTCCAATGGGGTTCAGTATGGTGGTCTCTTAATTTTTTCCAGAGCTGTATAATTTCCTATTACAAATTGGTTATATTTGTTATAGGCTAAGTCTTAGTTTATTTTTGCCTTGTGCATTTTCCAATATTTTATACACAAACTGAGTAATCATAAAATGATCCTTTCAAACTTCTGTTTCCAGAATTTGTTTTTTTCCTGGCTGTCCCATTGGGTAGACTCATAGTCTCCAGTGTTAATAATTTGGGTTCATTTGCAGTTATGTTAGGTGATGTTCTGTTACAGCGTGTTTTTATAATTCCAATTTTAACTGAGAACAGGTTGTGAAAATCCCATTCATTTTACGTATTTTGACTTCTGATGCTTCATTATCTGATTATGGCTTCCCCTTGATCTGACTGGCTCTCTTCCTTCCTTTCATCATTTTTCCCTCCATCCCTTAATCATTCCATCTCCTGAATTTGTCTATATGAAAGAAACGAGCTGTCATTCGCATGATGTTTTTCATCCTGTTTTTCTCTTCAAACACCTCCCTGATTTGTTATGCACAGAGGAGATTGCCTTTTATCCAATTCACTTAGTACTTGTTAGTTTGAAACTTTCCTTTTTTCTCTGTTTTGCTTATGCAAACACACTCTTTGTGACAGAACGCATGTATAAGCTCTGACAGGTGCTGATGATTTTCTTTATATATTAAAAATCAAAATGGGGAGGACTCATCGCTGAGATAAGACAGAAGAGTTGCCCACTGCTGAGGTTGTCATGGTGAGGACTTTTAACTTTGATCGGCTGGAGGCTTGGCCTGAGGCATTTTGGAAGACAGCTGCATGATTGTGGCCCAAAGAGAGGCAAGAAAATGACCAGTGATGATATAATGTCTCTCATAATAAAAACTTGCAAATTAATGGAAAACCTAATTTATCATCAGAAAAATAAACATCCCTATTTCAAGATTAACTAACAATAAATGTTTTGTTTTTTTTACTGCTAAAATTATGCAGTGCGCTTGTGAAGTTGAATGTTAAACATTTAGAGTATTTCTGCTTTTTTAGTATTGTGATTTAAATTTATAAAAAATGTATAATAGTTATAACAAAGATGCTTATTTATTGGATTGTGCTCATTTTTGGGTAAGTATAGTCCTGTCTGAGAAACCGAGCATGGGTCACCCCAACAACTGGTGGTGTGTATGTGTGTGGTCATGTCTGCAGTTGGATGGGTGACTGACTGCGAAGCTATGACAGGCAAGCATACGGCAGCATCGTTATGGATTTTAGCTTGAGGGCCGCTGTAGGGTTTCACGAATCAGTCTGTTCCTCTCTTGATTTTCTTCTTCTGCCCTCCTTTCATCTCCCTTCATTGACTTCAGTCCTAGTTTTAAATCACATTTTCAACCATAGTCCCATACTATGATCATTTTCTAATGTCACTGTCAAAATTTAAATGATAGGGGTTTAATGTCTGTTTCTTTCAACTAAGAACCACAGTATGATAATAATTCTTGCATGATTTGGAGCTAAGACTCAGACCATGACCCAGAATCTGGATAAGAGTATTCACTGACAAATCACTGTGAAAAAGACAATAAGCTGCTTCTCTGGAACTCTACACTAGTCAAACTCTGCAAAATAAACAGACTGATGACTGACGAGGCTAGTGGCATGGCTATAATAGAATGGAATAGAATAGAATTCAACTTTATTGTCATTGCGCTGTCACAAGTACAAGCAACGAAATGTGGTTTGCATCTATCCAGAAGCGCTATACAGGATATAGATATTTATTTACAGGTGTACCAAATAGCAAGGAGGTGTGTAAAAGAATAATGGCGAGGAGCTATAACAGTCTGTGGTGAGTGAGTGTGTGTGTGAGAACAGTCCATATGTTGTAATTTGTGTCAGGAGGCGTTCAGGAGCGTGACAACTGTAGGAAAGAAGCTGTTCTGGTGCCTGGTGGTTCTAGTCCGTAGGCTTCTATAACGCCTCCCAGAAGGCAGGAGGGAAAAAAGTGTGTGTGCAGGATGAGTGAAGTCCTTGGTGATTTTCCTGGCCCTTTTCAGACACACTGAATCATGAAGCCTTTACCCGATTGAGGTGGATTCCAGGAATTAACAGCATGGAGTCTTGGAAACCAGTAGACTCGGCCTGCTGGAGACAATGCTGGGACTGGTTCACCCACAGCACTGTCTACATCTGGGGACACTGACAATATGAAGTCAGTGTCCCCTCTGTCGTGAGGACACCCCAACAGAGTGTTCCTCCAAAAGGTGGGCCTGAATTAACCAAGTAAAAGACAGTGGGTAATCAGTCCACAATTCAGAAGGTTAGTCAGAGGAATGGCTCCTGTCAGAAACAATGCAGGCCGGTTTGCAGAGTAAATCCCATGTTCAGTAAATTATAATATGTGTTCCAATGAGGCTTGTCGCATTTAAAGAACCTATAGAAAAAAATCTATAGGTTAATAATACTTATAATTAAGCCATCACTTTTAAATTAATTTTATTGATCTGATGTAACAATCTAATCTTTAGTGTTTTTCATTATCTGTAAGCAGGAAAATATAATTACCAGAAGCTTGAAAACATCAGTCTGTGTGTAATAATCAATATTATGTGCCTCATTTATTGAATAAAGTTAAAGGAAAATAACTTTTCAATAATACTCTAATATATTGGATATGGTTGTACGTATTTTTAAAACCCTAAATCAACAAACGTTGCAAAATAACATCCCATTTACTGATATTGCTTTGTGTATAACAGTTTTGTTTAGGATTTTTTTTTGTTTTTTTTGTTCAAGAGGCAAGAAGGTGGGCAAGACTTGACACAACCCACACAACAGAACACATCTCCTAAAAAGCTCTTCAAACAAGGTGTGCTTCTGCTTGTCGTGAGTGATGGCTGGGAGATATAAAAATGCACATATTCAGCTTGTGTGATTTGGGGAGCTTTTGCTGTTTCCCTCTGTGGAGCAATTTGAGCATCTAGGGAGGAACAAAAAGGGGTAAACACATGTCACTCAGCTTCAGCAAGCTTCAGTGGTGACTGGTGCATGCTAGCGAGTCAACATTTTTCTCTTTTTTTGTTCATGTTTCCTTTGTACTGCCCATCTTTTGTTTCTTTCTCGGTTGTCTTTTTTGTGTGTGCATGCATATAACATGACTTTGTATTCGATCAAGATAACCTTAACGACCGCAGCATTGAAAGACACATACATGATTTTGTGTACTGTGAAGATAATCTCAAAGACCACAGCATTCAAATGCTTAATAAATGTATTGACATTAAAAGAACAGATTCTTTTTGTACACTGAAGCATCTCAGCCCTCTTGGGAGAATTTACTCTAGGGTGTTGAAAGGAGGATCCGAAAATGTACTGAACCTTCAATTTAAGAATATCAGCATTGCTTTCATCCTAGATGTGGAACAGTGTACGAGTGGATTAGATCTTTACTCAGTAAGTTGTTTAGGGTGTCAAGATAATTTGGTTGATGGAAGGGTTACAATCATCTCCTTGAGGCATTTCATAGAGGGTGCCATTGGAGTATGGGGTACAAAAGCGTTTTTACAGGGACTGTTTGGACCTTGTACACCCAAAGCAAAAGCTTTATCCATATTCTGTTTTTGAAGAAGGCTGGAATCCACCAGGACTGCTGGTTTTTACCATTCCTATTTGCACTGTTCATAAATAAGTAGAGATAAGAATGGCAGGTCTGGCGACTTTATTGTTTCATCTTTTGTATTTTCCAGATGAGTTCTTTAAGTCTATATGATGTCAACAAAAATAAGTAAAGTCAGTTCTCTGAAGGTATTTTCACACCTGATAGTCTGGTAAACTCCATTGATCGGGAACCAAAATTGTTACATTTTCAGCTGGTGCGGTTTACATTTGGTCTTTAGATTTTGCACATAACTTTATATATTTGTCTGTGATTGAATCATTTTAAAATAAATTATATGCTATGATCTCATAACAAGTACTCAATACTTGAGTAGCCTTTTAACCAAAACCTTTTGACTCTTGAGTATATTTTTTGTTGTATTTACTACTTTGTACTTTTAGTTGAGGAAAAATATGTTGAAGTAGTGCTTGTTTTCCTTGGGTATAATTTTTGACTACTCTACATGCATCTGAGAATGACCCAGCAGAAACGCCCTGTGTGATGGTGACGATCGCCTGCATTCATAAAACCAATTTATGTAAACAAACAGCAGCTTTATCCTGTCCTGTTATCCACTGTCAGCTGTGCAGATGTTTGTATTTACAACTGATTGATAAAACATTAGATGGGAGGTGGGTAAACCCTAGACAGGTGACCAGTCTTATCACAAGGCACAGAAGAGACCTAATAAATAAATAAAAAAAATCTAAATAAAAGAATGTAGGCTGATGCTAAACATGATGCTGTGTCTATAAATTAGTTAGAACTTAACACAATGAGTTGAAAAATTTGGGTGGTTGACATCAAATGACATAAAATAATTTAATCCAAATGACCTGAGCAAGTTCCTTTTATGGCAACTTGAAAATAAATCCAACCTCAATGACCCACAGTAGACTGTAAGAGGGCAGACTAACAATGTGATTCACTCCTAGTACAATGGAAACTGATGATGCTGTTCAGCATGGCAGGAATAAAAAAGTCAGGATGTGAATTTTGAATAGCCCGATGCAGTGTGCAGCTCCTCTCTCACTTTTGTGAATCCACACACGGAGGCGCTAACAGTTTATGCTTACTTTGTACAGTTTACAAAAACTGCCACAATGAATATATGTTTAATTACATTTTCTTTTGTTAGAGAAGCAATGGGAGAAATTGCCTTGCATTATGCCTCAATTAATCTTAGCGGTGGCAAATTATGTGCTATATTTTTAGAAAAGTGTGAAACTTAATAGTTGTGTGAAAAAGATTATAATTAGGAAATTTTCAGTGAAACCCTGCATTAAAAAAAATATACAATTCAATATGTAAGAAAGGCAATTACAGTATTTTAGGAACCCCAGGTTAAAAGACTCAACACAACGACAACACCCTATGTCTAAATTAAAAAAAAAAAAGATATGAGTATATAAAAATTAGCTTGAATAGCATGGCATAGACACAATACATATAATTTACCATTCATGTTATACAATTCATTCATACACATTGACAAATTTATTCATACATTCTGAATTTGTTCACATTTTATTCATTTGCCTTCACAAGCTAGTGTATAAAATGTGTATTTTCTGAACTAGATGAACATTTGGTACGACATTAGTGTTAGTGTGAGGAAATGAGGCATGGCTCTTTTTATATAAAAAATATAGAAATATACACACAACATTTCTCATAAATTACGAACTTGTAACCCCCTTACTCTAATGCCCCTGAATAAACGCTAGCTCAACTAACTGTCTTCAGAAGTCATCGCATTATTAAGTACAGTCTAGCATGGTTAGCTTATAAAACACATAAGATTCATAACACATGCTGAAGAATCTAAGGGTTGTTTAATACCTGCAATAATGGAAGTTTAGCAAATAGAAAGCCATTTGCTAAACTGGCTTTCTATGTCATATGGCACATGACATAAGAAAAATGTTATGTGCCATGTGAATTTGAATAAAGTTACAAATCTAATCTCTAAAAAATGTTCTTGCCAGGTTTTCTGGCATTTAGCAAATAAAATAATTTGGTCATTGTAACTAACCTAAAACAAGAGCAGTTTGGTCTGATTTAACTCCAGGCAGTGAGAAAAAAAATATCTCTTTTTATTTGGTATTTGTAACTATCTGGTTTCAACTGTTAACATCTTATGAAGATTAAAACAGCTGTAATTGAGGTGAGAACAATTAGGCATGAATTAAAATGTAGTTAGTTGGTGGGGCTCAAAGTGAGATTCCACACTCATTTTAACATCCATTTGTTTAATCATCATTATTCATATTTTTTATTCAGTAGTTTTTGTGTGGCGGATGGGTCACCAAAAAGAGCTTTTTTGCAAAAAAAAAAAAAAAAAAGTAAGCAGTGATACTTCTGAGTGTCATGATTCTTGTGTGTTTGTGTTTCATCTGTGAGAGTGGGAGTCTACTTTCTCCTAAAGATCTCTGCAGCTGAGCACTCCATCCTCACAGCGAGACCTTGCATCATTAGATCCTGTGGATATAAGGAGCTGCATGACAACCTCTCTTCACTGGTGATTGACCTTGTTGAGTAGATGTAGCCACTGAGCAGCCACTCTGCTACTTCTGTGAAAACACTAGAGAAGTTATGTTGTGTTACACCCCTGTGTTCCCAGACCTCATCCAGCTTCCTTGTTCCAAGCTCTCATCGGCAAACCTTCCAGAACCTACCTACTGTTTCCACAGTTGTTCTCTGTACCACCAGTGTCTTCCAGATTTCCACTTGCCTGCTCACCCTCAGGCACTCACTGTATCCTCTATAAGATGTCAACCTGACTGGTAAAGGTTTGAGTTTGGTGTTTGTGGATAAAAATATGCAAAAGGTAAAAATATAGATGTTCTAAGATGAATTTCACAACTTCTTACCAAAAGCCAATTAAGTCTTCTTGCCTTTCTGAGCAGAGCCTTCATTTGCAGTTTTACCAAAATAGAGAGAAGATCACAATCATCTCTCCGCAATGCATTGCATGAACACAAAGAACTGCATAACAAATAAAACTTAACATTTTGATTTGGTTTTACTAAATATGTAATATATATGTGTCAAAAATTACATTAAAGCCTTGATTAATGGGTAATATCTTCTTTTTCCCCACTGAGAAGTCACACTCCAATCTGAATTTTCAAAGACATTGTAGCCAGTAGCTAATAAGAGCTAATTTGCAGAGGACCTGCTGCCGTTTCACCACCAACTTCACAGCTGAATAACAAAGATGATCAAACATTCTGCACGGGTCATGACACCAACAACAGGGTCTTTATACTTTCAGTGCAATGGGGATGAGGTGTTCAAACACAACATCCAGGAGAAGTAAATCATCTTTTCACTTTTACCAGATTTTATGTGGGCTTGATATTTTTGACCCATGTTTGTGCTTCAGTGGAGCATCTGTAGAAACCACATGCAATCCATTTCCTCCATAAGCTCAACACTAAAATCTTCTCTCTGCACAGCTGCAGCTTAGAACGTTGATGCACTCCGAAAATAAATTTGTCTTTGGGCTAATGATTAACTATTATAGACAATATTTTACTGTGACTGGAATAATGATGCTTTTATTTGTTGATTATTACTGGTTGTCTGTGTCACCGCCTGATAGTGTTTAATGAAAAACTTCAAAAATGCAAATCAAAGGAAGCATATAAGTAAGCAATTTATGGTGATTTGGTACCATAAAGAAGTTATTTTTTATCTACTTTATGTAGAAATATCTGTCTCTTTTTGCAGTAGCATTATATACTGAAGATTATTCTACAGGTTTCTCATTGAAGTACAGAAACCTGTAAAATAGTTTCAAAAATTTAAAAAGTCTTGTACCTCCACTACCATCCTCCTCGTTGAGCGTAGATAAATGTGAGCCTTTCTAGTTTTATTTGTCAGAGTTCCAGTTCTTTTAAGTGCAATTTTTGATAGGCTTGTAAATTGGGGAAACTTTAGGCAAGTAGCTGTTTTTCTTTTAGCCATTTCCTTCCCTCTAATAATCAACAATCAACTAATCTTGAAAGACACATTCTCATGTTTATATATATATATATATATATATACATATATATTTATTAACAAGTGACATTAATAAAGTTCTGGATTACTCATTAAAACTTACAAATATCTAAAGAAGAAAATTATGGATCTTAAAAATAAACTAAAAGTTTTCCCATTCTTCTTAGCAAAATAGCCCGAGTTGATTCAGATTGCATGAAGAATGTGAAAATCAACAACATTAGGTTTAAAGATATTGTTCTTCAGCCCCAAGTGTTTTACAGTCTTTAGAAGGTTCCCATCCAGGATTTATTTGTATCATTCATATGTCCAAAATGTTTCACAGTGGGGCCAATGTGCTATGTTAGGTTTTCCAGCTCACATAGCATTTTACATTTAGGCCAAAAAGTGCACAGCTAATAGTTGGTTGGATCTTCTGTTGCAGCAGAAGCCTCTCATAGCTCTTGTTTGTCTTTGACATTGTTTATGTGTTTTCTTCCTCTTGCAGTGGATGACTAAGTGTGGCTGCTGTAATGTTGCTTTTCATGTAGAGCATCTTTGAGCTATGGAATTTCACCTTGGGGACAAAGAAAGTTTTATTCTATTCAATCAACAGAATCTCTGCAGCTTCAGCAGAGTTACTATTGGCCTCATGCCTAGTTCTTCGGTGAAAGGGAATTTCACACAAGGGGATGACTTGTTTATTGATTGATTTTATTGATTCTGAATGCAGATGGTTGCACAGAACTTTGTTCAGGGGTAACAGAGTAAGGGGGATGAAGACAAATTAACATCAAACTTTTAACATTATAATGTGCATAAGAAACTGAAAACTACATATACCTACCGACTGTTAGTCTTTCACAGAAAATCTCCCCTAAATACTTTGAAGCTCTTCTGTTGCATGACAAAAGCGACAAGTTTGATTGGTGTGAATAAATCTGCAAAGCACTGAGACTATAATTGTTTTTCAGTGTATGATTATACTGAATAATTATAGAGTGTGACTTCTTTTTTCATTTCAAATATTTGGGCACAGTATATCTGTTTCCATCGTGTATGTGTAATGTCTGCCATTAATGATAGTTCAAATAGAACAGAGCTTTGCTTTCTAAGATCAAAAAGTCAATTAGACTTTAGGTAATCTCACATAACCCATTTAAACCCACCGGTCACAATAGTGATCAAGACATTTATTTCACTTTCAAGGACTCCAAAAAGCTTACTGATTCAATTTTCAGTTAATGTTCAGCAAATATTGAAAGTTTAGAGTGTTTGCATAATACTTATGCAGTATCACATGTTTAGAGTGACGGTCACAATAGTGACCGGTGGGACAATACATTTGACCTACGTACACTTATTTAAATACATGCCATATTCTTCCAATTCCAGATTTCTTCCTTTTTAAGATTAATTTTGAGTGTAGTTTTTGATCTGTTGGACTTAGTGGTGGCCAGACAAAGTATACAACAATGAAGTTATGAGAAAGATGGAATCTTACTGATTTTGGTAGTGATGGCTTAGACATGGACAATAAGGGGAAAATAGACCATTTTCCACGTCTGATTTTGAATGCATATGATCAATTCATCGGAAAAGAGGATGATCTCCCCCTTCACCAGTCATGTGGCACTCTGTTACCACCTGCAAAGTTTATGATGAAGGGACAACTGTCTCTTTGATGTACCCTTTAAAACTAAATAGGATCCAAATGAGGTTCTGACACAAGATGAGAAACCGCTGGTCCACTAGAAAGACAACAATATTTTCACAGTAGAAACAAAGATGAGAAAGAACTACACAGAGACTGATGTCAAATAGATCAATGAGCACATGAGAAGTGTAGACCTTCATGACCTAAACCCCTCAAGCTACAGAATCATGATCAGGTCCAAGAAGTGGTGTTGGCCCATCTCAAAAGTGCACCTGTAAATAGGATGACTGTAGCTAGGTGGTTGGAGTTTTTTAAATTAAATGGAATAATCACAACTGTAGTCATTGCCTAAACCATGATTTCAATGGTTGAAAAAAAAAAAAAGACACACACTTTTAACTAAAAGACATTTCTATATTCCCACTCAACCGCTGATGACAACAAACTCTCACTCATGATGCCCTCACATGTGTGACCAGGCCTGAACCCGACCCCCAGGTGAAAGTTGTGCTGTGCCTTCTTTTGCACTCTACCTGCTTGTTTCAGTCTGAGGAGGGATTATTTAATGAGGAAGCAGCTCTGCTTCTCCTGAAATAATTTAAATTTCAAATGCATGATGTGATTATTTCAGTGAATTAGCACGGTGACTTATTGTTGAATAACTTAGCTCAGTCAAGCAGAATGGAGACAGCTAATGTCTACAGAGGCCCTCCACCATGCGAGGAGCCGTGTGGAGCTCTTTGGATTTACCACCAGGGGTCAAATCCACCCACCCCTAAAAAAACAACTAAAACTAAAAAATTAAGAAGAGGAAAAAAAGAAAAAAAAACTGGCTGTGGAAGCATGTACAAAAATACCACAGAAGAACCGGACAGATAAACGAAAGCAAAGTAAGCAGAAAATGAGGCAAAACGACTTAAGGTAGAATGGATGTGAAAGGCAAAGGGGACACAAGAGGGAAGAGATGAACATTGGTTTAGAAGAAAATCAATAAGTAACAAAGGGGATACTGGTAATTGCCTTGCAGACATGAATGGATTGAGCAGCTGAGGAAGGGGAGCATGCAGGTACCAAAAGGAAGCAGAAAACACTAAGATAAAACAAAAAAAAATTAATGTACATCATAAATATTGTGCCAGTCTAAAATACAGCTGGGGAAGTTTAATGAGAATTACTGAAAGCAATTCAAGTCTTAAAGTTTTGTGATTCTTTTCCAAACATTTACACTGGATTGTTTCTATTTTTCTGTATCTCTATTAGTGACTTATTTTTCTCTTCAATGCTGCAATTATTTTCAATTTGCTCAGTTTGTTAAGGGAGAGATTACAGATTTAATCCAAATATATAAATGAAATAAAAAACAAAATGTAAGACCTGTCACATAACAGTTTTGAAATGTTTCTTAAGACACTGACCAGGTTAAAAGCACATTGCTAATGTCTGCAAGACAACAATGGAATGATCTTAGAATGTTGACCCATGTACAAGATTTAGTCATAGATAAAACATTCATCTGTAATGTTTTACTGATTCATTGACTTCTTTTTTTATTTATATGTAATAGGAGGAGTGAATATATTAAATATTTTGGTATTCAATTGGATAATCCCTTGAATTACCAAATAATGAGGTAAGGTGCCAGGTGCTCCCAGACTTAGACTCATTGTGTATTGCCAGTGTACTGCAGTGTCTCCATTTGGTAAACCAAAACTTTATCTTTTTGGGATTTTTTTTAATATTTCACAAAAACAATTTATATGCCAGCTCAAGATTCCTGTATTTCAGAGGTCACTAACCTTTTTGCAACTGAGAGCTACTTCATGGGTACAGAATAATGATGAGGAGAACCATTTTGATAAATACAGTTTACTTTAAACTCTTTTACTGAATGTTTTATGATTTATTTGTCTTTGAAACAGTTTCTGCAACCAACTTGCAGTCTTTGGGGGCAACCTGGTGCCTGCTGGTACCGTTGTTGGTGACCAATGCTGTACACAAAAATTTATGTGTCAACACCACCATACCAGAGTTTAAAACAGTGCAGTAAATAATTCTTGTAGGGTTTGTTTCACTCAGTAAGGTACCGTAATTGATGGTGTAGTGCTAATTTGTTTTACTGTAGATGTTCACATGTATTTTGGTTTGTTGGCAAACCTAATGGGCTTGGGTGTTTTTCATCTACAAGCATAGGAATCCTCATTTATTGGTGTCATCCATCACACACAATATAACCAAAATTATTGTGGCAGCATAACAACTTCCCCAATGAAATATGGTGAACAGTGAGTACACAGTTTTATCATAAACTTGTTTCCTTGACAGTTTATTAATTTGAGCCACTTAAAGAATTGTGTCCTTAAAAAACAGTTTTTTCAATATTGTCAGCACATTTTTGAAGAACAGCACAATTCCATGCAAAACAGCTCCTTTAAATGTGAATGCACATTAACTCAAACAAAATAAAACAATTACAGTACTCATTATGCCTAAGCAGAGCTGAAGGTCTAGTCGAGCCAGTTAAAAACACCTATCTGACTTGCAGAAGGGTTCAAAATATATGAATATTTGTTTATCTGTTTATTATTATATTTAGTAGTTAAAATGATTTAAAATCCTGGTATAATCCTAAAACCAAAGATGAAAAATAGTTAGGTTAAGCTGCCAAATTTATCCAAAGCCATGATTCAGACTGATTTACCTGTAGAATTTGGAAGAAAAGGCATCATGTTTCTTTTATCTTCTTCTGGCAACAAAGCTCTAATCATTGGTGTAACTCGTAACAATCTGTCCAATTATATTCTTCATTGTATTTGTATATGATTAGCCAAGTGCACGCGCTAACATTCCTGTCCTCTCTTTCAAACCAAAGCACATTTTAGATAGTGGGAGAAATCCTGGGTTTCTGGGGGAAAGAAAATCCAAAATATGTACATTAGCGAGGTTCTTTGGAGGCACATGTGGGCAGCTGCCCAGGGGACGGGACATGGAGAAGATAAAACTTATCTGCCACTTGTGCCTTGAGCAACTTTGAGGCTTTTATGCCGTTAATAGAGAGCTGGTATCCCCTGCCTGCTGCTAAGAATGAGGAGACTATTGTATATGTTTTTGTGTGAATGCACTAAATGTTATCCCTTCCCAAGGTTTAAATTGTTTTCTGCTTTTTCATTGGTTGGGAGTAGGAAAGGAATGAACTCGCCCGGGTGCCTTTGATGGAAGAACCGCTGCTGTATTCTACATTTCCCAACATACAGAACAAATGTATGATGTTAAAATCCTTTGGTAAACTTACAGGTACCATAGTTAAGTTATTTTCTGCAGATTTACTAAAACATAAGGAACATGTTTTAATCAATCAAAACGTGGTATATTTGTAAATTCTGCAAAGAGGTTATTGTGTGACTTCCACAGGCTAAATTGTCTATAAAAGTACCAGCCATCCTTGTTACTGCTGCCTATATATCCACATACCCAGTCTCAGCCACACACATACACAGCATATTATGTTCAGCTGTCCCAGCAATTATTTGTGATTAATCATTTGATTGATGCAGCAAACATGTTTCTGCTTACGACCAAATAATGGATCAATCAGGGGAAGGAGAGAGATCATTTAGAAACACAGGAGAAGCCATAAATTATCTCTGATTGCCTGGCTCGTGATTAATGCTCCAGTGTGCAGTGCCCTAATGTGATTCATCAGTGTTTTATATGTAATTGGTGTATATCAAGGAGGATAAATTAGACGAAAGCAACTTGAAACATGTACTGTAGCGTATGTATGACATGAACTAAAAAAAAAAAAAAATGAAGGGGTGAAGTAGAGCTCCTAAAAACTTCACTTTAAAGAAACATCTCAATGAACCAGGAAAATGTACAAAGTCCAAAATTCCCTACAATTTATATAAAAAGCAATGATAAGATCTATCAACTCATGTAAATACCACATCACAATTTTGCATTTCTGGTTTTTATCTTGTTTGTGAAGCATATTTTAATTGTGTATGAAGATACACAATTAACGCCTTACAGGGCTATTATCTGCCTGCCAAAGAGACCTGTGATAATGATAATTTACTGTTCATATCTTTAATTTTCAGCCAAATGCTGCTCTTCTTACAGGTGCCAGTTAGATTTGTTTTGTTTTTGTTTTTTGTGATGTTCTCTCCTGCTCCCCACTTTCCATTGACTGAGGGGATGGACTCACCGTCGTAATCTATCTCCCTCTCTATTTCCACATTACGGTATGAGCCCATATCCTCACATTTGGCCAGGCTGCCATGCTAGTCAAAACAAAGCTCCCCATGAGCAGAGCGGAACCACTGAAAGAGTGAGAGCTGAGCAGGGAAAAGGAAAAGAAGAGGGGAGAGGGCTCCCTCTCCACCCTTTTCTTTTTCTCCCTCTCTCTCTTTTTCTCTCTCTCTTTCTCACGTTCCACCTCTGGTGTGGGGTGCTGCTCGATGCTGCTGTTTGTAGCCCCGCCCTTATAATGAAAAATGGCTCTCAATGAGGTGGCTGCCCTTTGACAACTATCTGCTAGGGTGGGGATAAAAAAATGATAGATCACACAAAAACAATAGATTTTTTGTATATTTGATGAATAATGAAAGAATTATTATTACTTTGCAATTCCAAAATTTGTCTTTCTTAATGAAAATATATATTTTTTTATTAATAGGATTAAAAATAAAGCAGGTGTAGTTGCTATGCAAAATGACATAAAATAAATCTTTGTTATTAGTCTTTAGCATTACTGTCATTTTTCAATACAAGGTCAACATAATTTAAGCTTATTGGTGGTGGAGTTAGTGTCACAGTCACGAGATTCTGCATTCAAGTCCCTATGGGTAACTTGCATGTTCTTACTAGTCTGTGAGGGTTCTCTCAGGTACTCTGGATTCCTCCCACATTTTGAAAACATGTGTATGAAGTTAAGTGACAACTCTAATTCACCCTGACTGTAAATGTGATTGTTTACATTAGTCTATGCTCTATTCGATTTAGATCTGTTTTACAAGAACAAAGGTCTGAACAAAACTTCAGAGCTCATATTTCAACAAGAGTGCACAGACACTTCTTCACCATTGCTGCCTTTATACAGTCTCATGTATAGTCTTATAAGCAGTTTAAACTTTAGAGAGTCACGCATTCTGCAGAATCCCCCCAAATTGCTTTTGTGTCCTTATCAGTACTCCACAACCTTCCCCTTTATTTGCCAGGGGCTTCAAATTTAAAATTCCCAATGACGTTTAAGGAAAGAAACAGTTTTGCTGGCCTTCTTTCTTACTTTCTCTTTTGCCTCTGCCCTACATTCACAACATCCTCTGCTTGAACTTCTTTGAGATCTGGATCATTCTTCTGATCTTATTTTGGATATAGAAAACAGTATTTAGCTCTTTCTTGTAAAACACAGGTTTTCATCATAACAAATATTAAAAGTGCGTAAAGTACCACATATGAAAGCTCAGAAAAAATCTGTGCAATATCCAAATAGCAGCCTGAAATCAGCTATCCCTGGTCAGGTATTATACAAGACGAAATTATTGTGGTAATGTTATGTAACATATTTGAGATGCTTTATTAAATCTGGAAAATAACTGCTTTTGTTGCATCTCTATTGGGAAAGGTTGAACATTGAAATCAAAATTCTCAGGGAGGGGAGACAATATGTTAGATATAAGGAAGCCTTTGTAAAAGGCACCAAAATAGCAAAATGGTTTCCTGCACTTTATTGTTGAGGCAGTTCCGTCTATTATCTGGAAACTATTTTAAAGAACACAGTAAAACTCAAGCAGTTCTCTGAAGCTATTAAGTTATTGCCTCTCTGGCTTTCCAATCATTAATCTACAAGCTACAGTACTTAAGTCCTTGTGCTGCCTTCCTCTTTCCTGAGCAGGTCTAGTTCATTGCTCTGCACTTGTTAGGGTTCCAAACCTGCAGAGTGAGCGAAGGCTATGGCCTTCTGCCTGCTTCCATTGGAGCAAGGAACCTTATTGTAACTATACAGATTTTTCATTCTTAAAAATTCTTCTTCACTAAGACACATTGGTTGGAAGAACCAGAAAATTCTGGAGAAAATCTGATAAAAAATAAAAATAAAAAAACAGTAGAAAAACCTGACCACTACTTATACTAAAGAAAGTCCTACCCCTTAATAGGAGGCATTATTGTAAAAAACATTTTCGCTAATAACTGAAACCATTTGCTTTTCCTCTAAAAAAAAATATAACAGCTTGGATATTAGGTGGAAGTGGGTTGGACATTTGTGACACTCACTTCCACCTAACTAGATGTTTTTGCTGTAAAGCAACAAAGGCAAAAATTAGTCTTGATTACTTCTCATACATTATCAGCGTGAGAAGCTTGGTGCATAACATCCAGGGACTAAGCCAGTGAAAGTACATCGAAAAAAATCAGAGATTTTGGAAGATTGTTGAAATGACACAACACTAAAAACCATTTAGCTCTTGCCAGCACAATAATTAATTTTACATATCTCCCCCATAGTTCATGATAACAGAACCAGCATTGTGATAGTGTATTGAGTTTCCCTACTATCATCTGGGAGAAACCCAGAGTAGAGCCACTGCTCCTCCATGTCAAGAGGAGCCAGTTGAGATAACTGGGTTATCTGGTAATACACTTCCTGGACGTCTCCCTTATGAGGGAAGTCCTGCTGGCTGGAGACTCCTCAGATAAACAGAAGATGGATGGATGGATGGATGGATGGATGGATGGATGGATGGATGGATGGATGGATGGATGGATGGATGGATGGATGG
>CAEFZY010070758.1:0-22513 GCA_903066815.1 Brachyrhaphis roseni
AGATAGATAGATAGATAGATAGATAGATAGATAGATAGATAGATAGATAGATAGATAGATAGATAGATAGATAGATACTTTATTGATCCCCTGGGGGAAATTCAAGGTCCCAGCAGCTTCAGACACAATAAGACATTACACACAGCAGACAAAGAAGAATAGATAAAAATAGATAACAATAGATGAAAATACTAGAGCAGGTAGATGTGTGCATGTGAACAGTAATAAATATGTGCATAGGGTTAATGGGCTATGCAGAGGAGTCCTCCTCTCTCCTGCCCTTCAGTGAAGCATTGTATAGTTCTATGGCCTTTGGTACAAATGACTTCCTCAGTCTGTCTGTTGAGCATGTCAGGGAGCGTAGTCTCCGGCTGATCAGGCTCTTCTGCTGCATGATGGGACTGTGGAGTGGATGGCAGTCGTTGTCCATGATGTTGAGTAGCCTGTTCAGGGTCCTTTTGTCTGCTACTGACGAGATGCAATCCAGTTCCGTCTCCACAACAGAGCCAGCTTTCCTTATTAGCCTATCTAGTCGTCCAGCATCCCTCTTCTTAATGCTTCCTCCCCAGCATGCCACAGCACAGAAGAGGACGCTGGCAACGACATACTGGTAGAACATCCAAAGGAGCTTGCTGCAGACATTGAAGGACCTTAGCCTCCTCAGGAAGTACAGCCTGTTCTGCCCCTTCTTGTAGATAGCATTGGTGTTGGCTGACCAGTCCATATTCATTGCCATGGCTTGATCCATCTTATATAAATCCCAATAAAATACATTTAAGATTATAAATTCAACTTCATGCATGACTAAGTGTTTTTCTTTGCACAGTAGTTACTCCGGGTTCAATGTCTGAAACTGGAATTATGAAACCAGGACAATTTAGTCACAAGCTAGTTACATCAGTAAGTATTATCTATATTTAGAATAGAATAGAATTAATTATATGTTCAAAGGAACAGGAATCTTTTATCAGCACTGTCATGTATGCAAGATATTATTTCCTGGAGCTGAAGGACAAAATTAAGCAAGAGTATATATATATATATATGTGTGTGTGTGTGTGTGGACACATACAGGCAAATGGACACATACACAATAAAAGAAGATACCAATAGTGATGAAGAAAATAGTGCTGAGACTTGATTATGTCGAGTTATTCGAGTTACTTGCAGTGATTAATTAATTGCAGTTAATCCCATTTTAACCACACAAAATAAGCAACATTTACAATTCAAAAACTCTTTGTGCCAATGAATGATTGGATGAATATTAAATCTTGACAAGAAATATATTTATTGTTGTCAATTTGGTGCAAAGTGCTATTTACCAATTTGGCTCTCGAGTGTTTCAAAAACTCCTGATCATTCCTGTAGCTTTTAGAAATGTGGACTACATACTGTGACAGCATTGAGGACATACTGTATATGATTGCTGCAACATGTTTTGAGATGGTATTTTTGCCTTGAATAGCTCCACTTAACAAGTCACTTATTAAATTGAACTATACTTTCATTACTTTTGTGTTTAGCAAAATCTAAGCCTTTATAATCATGTAGTTTTGGTTACCGAAGCTAATGAACGGGTGATTTGTGATTGCGTCTTCATCATTGTTTAGCTTCCAGTCTAATTACCTTATCCAGGAACCTTTTTATTTTCGTGTGAACTTTTAATGACAACAGGTGAAGCGTAGGAACCAGAAACTGGTGAATATGACACGCTCCGCATCCGTTTCTGAAATGCGTCTAAGTGATCATGTAATATGGGCGGGATATGTCTCGGCGGTGATTAGCTAGCTTTTTCTTCTCTTTGAGGAGAAATTATTTAATTAGCTTGGCCTTTCCAAGGAGCTTAACCTTTTAAAATGTCAGGTGAGGAGGTTTAAAATAAGTGTGCCGTATTCTCAGAGAATTCCTGTTTTGGGGGAAGGATGATGACCTATAGAAAGGAGGAGAAAAGAGCATCTGACAATGATGAATCTTATAACTGTGGGCAATTTGTTATAGCTTAGATATTCTACTGGAAATCCCTTTGTGAAGCAGAGCAAACACGCAGCTAAACACATCAATCAAGAGGTTGCGCTGCCAACCACCTGCATGGACTTTTTAAGAACCCATGGACTCTGTCATAATAAGTTTATACCCAGCTGGATTTTTCTAAACAACCTTAAGCAGAAATCTGGGTTAACTGAATGGACAGCAGAGAATAAAGTACAGCTTTCCCTTTCAGTGACAGGCCCATTTGTTTGATCTGTGACGGTTCTACCCCCCACCTTTCTTTTGCGGGTTTCCTCTGCCTTTGTTGTCACCACTTTAGCTGTCTTTACTAATCATCGCCTTTCATGTCAAATAAATGAGGTGTTTTATTGCCATTGTTGTCGTGGCTCCACCACTGGTCAGGATAAACGTAAAAAAAAAAAAAAAATTATAGAGCATTCTTCAAGGACATGCCTACATGCAGAGCCAGCCCAGCTCAGCTATAAAGGCTACTGTCAAAGTGGATTGGATCATGCGGATGACACATCCACTGCACTTATCTCTGTAAGGAATGAAAAAAAAAAGAAGATATGTGAAAATTTAATGACTCTAAGAGGAATGTGGTGTTCAGGAAAGGAGAAAAAAAAAGTGACAAACTGGACTGTGTGTAGAAATGTCACCATAACATGGGTTGTTAAAAATAAACCAAAATAAATTACTTTCAAAGTCTTGTTTTGCCACAGCAATGGCTTCTTTAAGTTTCAGCTTCTCTTGTGTTTCTGGATTAAAGTCACACTATGAGTAAAATAATAATAATAATCTTCCAACTAATAACATCCTGGATAAGTGAGAATTCAACATTAATGTCTAGTGTTTTAATTTTTTTTTTTTTAAATAATCTTTTCATTTCCTGGAGTCGCTTAGAAAAAAAGATAGCATCTGTGCTTGTGCTACTTTCCTCAGGAAATGAGTCATGCATCTCTTGCTTGACTCAATATCTGAATCATTCAATGTATGCAGAGAGGCCAATCCTGCGCCATTCACAAAGAGATGGGGGAACTTTACAAATCAATCACAATATGTGTCCACTGTCATTTTTTATACTCAGGATAGCTTTATCTGCAAGAACTATGACAGCACCATCAGCTGATGCTAATCGTAACCGTTTGCTGCCCACCTATAAAATATAGTCCTTGTTTTTTATAACTCTGTTAAAGAAGTACTCACCATGTCACTGATTTCCAGCATGTCCTTGCAATAGCTCTTCGTTCTGTCGTTTAGTTTTTTTAAAAAAGGGCTGCGTTTTGAAATGCAAAGTCTAGAAACAATACAAGCTCTGAGCAAGCATGGGAAAATATTTCATTCTGCAGCAAGTCAGGCTTCTTGGTTTTCAGAACCACACGTGCGGAGCTTTTAAAAGGAAATGTGATGCAACGTGGTGAAAACGGGAAACCATGAGTACTTTGGAATGATTCTGTTGGAGTCAATTTAACAAAAGTGCTAAAACTTCCTCAGTTCTAACGTTTTAGACGTGTTGTCATTTCAGTATTCAGATTAGTTACAGTGACTTGCAGAAGTATTCAGACCCATTCAGTTTTTCCATATTTGCTTTCACTACAATTACAAACTTAAACTTATTTCAGAATAATTTAGTTTGATAGACCAAGTCAAAGTAGTGCACAATTTGTCAAGGTGAAGGAAAACGTATGGATTTCTATTTGTTTTACAAATAAAAATCTTAAGTGTGCATTTTCATTCAGACCTCTACATAAAATCCATTGTAAACAATCGCCTCCAGAGTGCACCGTTTTGTAATTTAATCTCACTTTTTAAATTCAGCTCTTCTTTGAAGGTTTAACAGGTTTTTTTTTAGAAACCTTTAGTAAACAGAATAATAAAAGGCCCTTCAGTAGCAGGTGCTAAGCAACTGCCTATGTGGCCTATGCATAAAGCTGGCATGAACTGAATATGCATCAAACAAATCGACATGAAATAATGGTGTGTGTTTTAAATGCCAATTTAATAAATGTGAAACGTTTAAGGTGTGTGGGCACTTCTGCAAGACACTGTATGCTTTTGTTTAAGGAAGAATTTCAACCATTTAGAAAATGCTGCTGTATGTTTCTACAGTTTGTTTTTCATAAAACATTTTAACCTTTTTGGACCTGGCCTGCAGCTGTAGCTCGGCCACTGCAGAGTCACACCACACAGAGGTAGATTTGAAGGCCTTGTTGCCCCACAGGTGATGTTTATAGGCCTTGCAGACCTTCTAATTATAGCAGCACTTGCATGCCAAAGTGAGCACTGCTTCTTATTTCCAATACCACCCACCATAGCCGCTGACAGCACACCACATGAAAACAGTCAAATGTGTCTCAAAATTGAGGGAATTTTATATTAAAATTCATATTTTCAGGGAGAGGAGGTGATTTTTAAAAAGCGCTTCAGTTTTTTTGTGCTGCAGTTTTGGCACTTTTCTGAATCGTCAGTGAGAAATGCTGCATTTGAGTTACAGTTGGGTTATTTTTTTATTCAGATGAACAAAAAAAATAGTTATGTCAGTTTGACCTGTCCCCTTGTGTGCAATGCATTGGGTTGATTACGGTTTCATCTGTCAAATGAGTGCCGAAGAAGAAATTGACATTACATTGTATTGCTAATCCAATTTCATGTTGATTGACAGTGTGTGCTTCCCCTAGTTCCCTGTATTATAGCCTCCTAAACTATTAAAGCACACTAAGGCATTATTTGCATTTAAAAAAAAAATTGGACCATTTGCTTGGCAGTAATTAGCTACGCTCCACCGACTTTGGAAATTTAATTGCAGGTATGGCAGAATCAGCTAACAATAGGATAAGGGAAGCATTGCAGTGTGTGTGGGATCAACAAACAGCAGAGGCTTTGGTGCAGATGAAGCAGCAGAATATTAACAAAAAAATATTTACTACCTTCTGACCACCTTCCTCTCCTTCGCACCTCTCCCCCAGTCATTAGATGACGTAATATTAATTACCTCAGTAAGTTAATGTTTCATTAAATTTTCCCGTTTAAGGGGTACAACATAGACTAGAGAATGTTTGCCGTTTATCATGCGCTTCAAGCTTCAGTGGGTTGCTTCCTTAAAAAGCTTGACCTTGAATTCTGTGTTTATGGATTCTTGTTTGTTGGAAATGGAAACATGATTGAGTGCCATTAAGCTAATATCATGTGCCTGAAAACATGTACGTCTGTTATTTAAAGATAAATATTTCACTTGCTTTTATATTTTTGCCTCCGGTTATTATTATGATTTGCATGCAGTTCTCATGCTCACTGTTTAGCCTACACAAAACCTCATTAAAGAGTTCTGTTAAAGTTCATCGGTTTGGATGATCTAATTTTCAACATTTACTCTTAGAATAAAAGTTATCAACAAATATGATAATTGAACGAATTCTTTAGCAGACTTGTAATAATGGGCATAATAGCTAAAACTACAATTAGTGAAGTATGTCACAGAAGGCACTTTTGTAATTACTTACAAAATATCACAAACTATTACAGCTTATTTTCCTTACCTTTATTCTTTCCAGTTTACCTCTCAATTAATCATTCACAATATATAGAAAAAACTGATCTCCTATTTGTTAGATTTAGCAGGAAAGGAATCGAAGCCGTTGTCACGGTTTCTGCTGCTGCTGAAGAATTGTTTTTAGTTTTCAACTCTTTTTTTTTTCCTTTGGCAATGTAACTTGCTCAACCTCTGCCACTCTTTTTTTTTTTTTTTTGAAAGGACTGGGTCATAGGAATCTGACCCAAATCGACAACATATTGTGCTTTTTTTTTTCTACTTCTATATGCCATTCTGGTGCCTATTAGTATTCTATTTAACTTTAAAGCTTTGTGGAATATGGTAGGTTGGAAAAATATACTTTACATCCTGTAGACTCAGCCCCATCTCCAGACATCTATGTGCCCAAGCGCAATGTCTAATTTTTTAGGTTTTACTCCTAGAAAGCACTACGTAACCACAAACATCGGCCTGCCAGTGTTCTTATTTAGCTTAAACAAATGTGAAAAATGTATAATTTGTTAGTGCTTCACTATTGTAATTCCAGAATATGAGGAAGCCCAAACAATTACGTAAAAGCCTTCTGCTCACTGCCGCCCTGTTAAATCCAAGAAACAATTTAAAACGCTCTCCTTTACATTTAAAGTTTTGCATAGTAAAGCTCCATCTCTTTTTACAGATCACATTTCCTTTGAGCAAAGTAAGAACTTTGCTCTCAGATGACAGGTTTGCTGGTGGTTTCTAGAGTTTCTAAAAGGAGGCACATCTTTTAGTTAACAGGCTCCTTTCCCTTTGAACCAGCTGTCAGTTTTGGCAGTGAAGCAGACCTCTGTCTGCTAGGCTTAAATTCTTCCTTTTTGATGAAGTCTGTCCAAATTTAGTATGAATAAAGGGACCTAAAGTTTGACATGATTGCCCAGTCTTCTCAGTCCTAACAAACTAAATCGATGTTTATGAGGGTCGTTTTTTGCCTTTTAGTTTTCAACAACATATAAAAATATGTTTTCAAATAAATTTCACTCAGCTTTACCTCAATAATCTAAAACTGACAATGTTACATTAGAGTACTAATTTAATCACAACATTAATTAACATAATCTATAAATATATATGTATGATTAGAAAGTGTTGTTGTGGTGTAGGAGTCAAGATTTGGCTTTGAGTAATGACAGTAACTGCTTTAAGGCAATTATAAATAAAACTGGTAGGTGGAGCCCAAGTTGGAGCGCCACTCGATTATCAAGACAATAGTCAAACTGTTCAGTCCCAGACATCATACTAAGTTGACTTGGTCACAGGAGTTATTCTTTGGCATGACTCTACCAGCTTTATTAAGATTTCTGTTTTTAGATTTATCTGTAACACTACAAAATAGAAGAGATGTCGGTTTAAACATGGATGATACTGCAGTTCTGGGTCTGTGCTTGTTCTGCATAGAGTTCATACCAATACAATCATTTTGTTCATGTTCGAGTTAACATAAACTGCAGCACAACCCTTTGCTGCAAGAAGTAAGAAAAGTGCAGTTCAAAACTCAAATAAGCCACAGTCTCAAAAGTTACTCAATGACTTATTTGATTGTTTACTGCACTAATTAGTTTCAGCCATGAGGCAAACATTTAACTTTATTAATTAGTTCATTATTGTAATGATGGGGTTCATTAGTGTTTAATATAGATGTTGCTAAAATCAGTGTGCAGTCAGTTGCCTCCTCTAGCAACTATAGATAAGTGTTGATTGTTTTTAAGATGAGCAGATTTGTGGAACTCTATATTAAAGCACCTTGAATTATGTGCAGAATATGTTTTCTGTCTGTATTTAATTTGTCGAACAGTAACATTACATTGACCCCATTGTATTTTTAAAGTTGATGTTCTCCATAAAGGTTTCAACCCTCTGAGAGCATGTGCCTATTTGCACATGTAGGGGGCGGTTATTCATCTTCTACAGACTCAAACATTGTAAATATGTGTAATAGTGCTTAAACATGTTTTGTTTTGTACATATTTGTGTTTGAGATGGGAGGAGGAGGAGGAGGATGAGCTGTTCTGCAGTGTCAGAGCTTTGATGTGACGTGGTGACGATTCCTGCTGCCCAGCGAGCTTACTGCTGCAGTCCTGTGGTTCTGGGATTAAGCCTGTCAATCTCAGTAGCTGATAAAATCCGATCTGAGTAACCCAGGTAATGATAGTTTATATCAACAAAAGCGTACGAGCCGTGTGTTCATTAGCATGCAGATAGTGAACATTAGCCACTTGAATTGGAGTGTATAATTCAAATTCTCTATCACAAAGTCCTGCCGCTCTGTCAATAAAATAATAATTTCGTATTTGGCAATTTCTTACATCTTCTGTTCAGCTCGATCCATTGTTTCTTTACAACGCTGCAACTCTGTCACAATGCTAAGTGCGTCTCTATCTCCCTAGACCTCTCTGCCTACCCACAGTTTCTCTCACTGAATGAGGCACTGACAGAATAAAGAAGAGCTCCTGGAGAGCGGACCCTCTTATCAGCCTCCAACATCTGGCTGAGACTGATGGGCTCTTGGAAGCGCTCTCCAAATATCATTGAGTTTGAGCTGCATAATGCTTGTTTAACCGCATCCTTCCTACAATGCTAATTCAGCCCCCTCTTATTACGTGTCTTTCACCAGAGGAACCCATTTCTATGATTACTGAAATTAGTTCCTCAACAGGACAGGATTAATGGGAGTCAGTAGTCTAAAGGGCGATAAAAACGAGACTGAAAGGTGAGTCAAGTCATATGTGAGCGAAAGGGAATTGAAATATAATGTGACGTGGCGAGATCAAAGAGTACAAAACTGATAAATATCAAATTTGCCAGATGTTAAGCTTTTAAAGCTTTGCTTGAAAGAAGTTTTCACTGAAATGAAAAGGCTGTTTTCAGAGGAACTTATCCCTCCTGTCAGTACTGTCATCACGCATTTCAGCATATTAATTCAAAACTCTGGGGTAATTTGCACTTGATGGGGGGAAATATAACTTAAACACCTGGTTCGGTGTTTGCAAAGCACTTGGCAAAAGTGTGGTTAAACATGAAAAGGGTTAGAGCAGATGTACCACAGTGAGTCGTTTTTGGTGAAGAAACCTGCTTCACCTGTCTGCCATGCAGGTACACGTTGCCTTATTTTGATCACAGACAAAAACTGTTTATGTCTCGTCCGCATGTTTTATTCTCTTATTACAATAAGAAAAAAAAAAAAAGAGATTCTGTCAATTTGCAACCACAAATGTTTTTGCCTGGACAAAGCAACAGCTTTTTCTCCCACTTCTAATGGTCACATCCTCATGTACCGCAGGGCCCACTGAGCTGCCTCCCAGCGCTGTTCTAGGCAGGATGTTCACAGCCATGTGACGTCTCCAGTTCACATGGAATTGCCAGCTGCTTCTTTTGACTTGACAGCGAGAAGCATGCAGAGATTCAAAAAAAATAAAAAATAAAAAAAAATGTCCTACAGATGCACATCCCCCCCACACAGATTCCCTTGTAAAGATGTGTGACACAGGAGGAAGTGTGAGACACCCAATAAATAAACTGAACTCCCCACCCGATACCCACCCGAAATATATATATAAATATATATATTTTTTAATTGACATATATCATGTCAATTAAAAAAAATTGACATGACCTGTTTGATTGAGCAGTCAATTTTATATTTAGAAAAACTGAGAGCTAACCTATGGAGTCTCATCTCAGTTGTTGTCATAACACCTGTGAAGTGGAAGAAAAATGATATATGGCTTTCAAACATTTTTTTTTTTACAAATTAAAATTCTGAAATGTGTTCTATGTGTGGAATAACTTAGTCAGATACCCCTAAATAAAGTTAACTGCAACTGCCTTCCAAAAGTTAGTAAGCAGAGTCCATTTGAATGCAAGTAAAACGCTACATTAACAGAGCCATCTGCATAGAAATAATTTTAGTAATTCTTGGTAACCTAAAACAAGAGAAGTTTCCTCTAATTTAACTTCAGACTGTGACAACATATGTGCACATATCTCTTTGTTTCAGCTGCATGCACAGGGTGTTGCTTAAAGAAAACCAGTTAAAGGCAAAAGACTCGAGAAATGGGCAAATTTTCACCTTCTAGCATGACAATGACATTAAAAAAACCTCATACTTTTGGAAAATATGTGGAGTTTCTGCCGGCCCTGCTTGTAAATGTCACAAATAAACCTGTTAAAGGTTGCTTCATACAAGAAGCATTACTATAGATGTAAGTGAACAGAAGATATTAATTGATGTGTCTAACAAGCACTAACAGGTCTGCTACCATCTCCTAAGCTTCTTTTAGGGATTCATAATGTGATGTATTTTATATAATTATAGGCACTAATAGTTCTGTACTTTTCAAATATGCTCAGCCCCCTAAGGAGAACGACAGAATCTGCCTCAAAAATCCATTATTACACCCCACATTTGTCACGATCACTCTGTGGTTACGAGAAAGTGTAGGATTCAAATGTCAAAATGACAAAGTAATTGTCCAGTAATCATCATTGAATCAAGCCTAAAAATAATGGCACTCATTGCCTCTAGATTAGCAATGGAGGCAGGGACTGTCATTTCTTCTGTGAATGTTGCACTAGCCTCAAACGTATTCATTCATGTCTAACAGGCAGAGATGGAGACTTTATCATGTTGTGTTAGGAGGCGATCAGAGGGAGCAAATGATTGATTCTTGCTGGTGAGATTCTGAGCCATAGGCTGCGAGTTGTCGTCATCTTCAGGCACAAAGGCAACCTCCCCTATGACAGTCTTCAGTCTTTTTATTAAATCTTTGTCTATGTAACATCCATTTGTGTGTTTTCAAAAAGCTAAAGATGCATATGCACATATATTACATATTTTGTTGCCATGTAGTAGATAACACCTGTGAATGTTTGCACTTTTGAGAGGATGGAGTTCCTGCAGAGACTGAGCCCTGATAACAATTATAATGCGGCGTGGCAAAAATGCCCTAATTACCAATATTACAGTGCAATCACCATAATCTAAAATCAATTATGCTGAGGCCTTATCTCAACTCCGTAGATTCCTTTGGTGGGGAATCATTTTCTCCCTTTTTTACTTTTTCATTACCCTCAGTGGTGATAAGGAATCAGCATACTCTGTCTACTAAATGAACTTCTATTTTGAGTCACCTTTAAAGGTGTCACCCTGTGCCCACTTGAACCAGTGGTGTGGTGTGATGGTGTGAAAATATCGACACACTCTGCACCGACACCGGCATAATAGTTTCAGTCTCTATATCCAAGCATCCAATATAATTTAATTCTGACACACAGATATCAATGTGACAACTAAATCAATGTAATCTCACAGCATATTAAACCCCAGAGATGTAATAATTTATAGAAACTGACCAACTCTGACCCCCAACTACGTCAGGAAATCCCTGCTGCCTGATGACTAAGTCATGTCACAGAATTAGTCCATTGCTTCGGATGATTATCAACACTGTTTCAAATAAATTACCTTTTGTGCTATTCAGAATTGAAATGTCAACGTGATAAACAAGCATCTTTATCAGTAAACTTTTTTGCTCTGTTGTTTTAACTGTACCGTTCTTAATATTCTGAATAAAGCTACCAGACCTGTGAGCGATGGGCTCTGTTCTTTTCTTAAATCCTAGCTTTACCAATTGAATTAAAGCTGTAATCACAACAAAATGGGGTTTCTATTGACTCTGGGGGCCTGAATCAATTTTCTTTTCTTTTTTTTGTGAGATTATATTGAAAACCCATTACCTCTTATTCACAGTATTTGCACTACTCTGAGGTAAACTATAATTTATGATCCCTAAATAAAACTTTGGGGATTGCAGTTGTATAATGACATCAATGTAAAGACATGTTATTTGCCTTCATTGCAAAAAAAAAAAAAAAAAAAAAAAAAGAAAATGTCACAGAATATTTAAAATGGACAAATATTCTGTGACAGACAAAAGGGAGCATGGTACGGTGTACTACGGTTTTCTAAAGTCTTATCTATGTGCCATATCTTCAGAAGCTTTTGAAGATTTTGATGCATAAGATCTATTTTTCGTAATTTATTGAATATGTAGTAAGAATTTAATAAAGTGTGGTAAAACATGTGCTGTTTTGAAAGTAATATTCTAGTCACTGTCTATTTTCTGATTTGATTCAATACATTTTTGCTCCACGTTAATAAAATATTCGCTTGCCTTCAGACCTACTTTCAGCACCACGGACAGCTCCACGCTGTCTCCTCTAAAGTTCTGAATGGCTTGGCTTACTGGTGTGTGAACGTGGATTGGACGCTTTTCACTGCCTTAATCACTTTTTACTGATTTCACTTTAACTTCGTGGTTTTCTTGCGCTCCAATGTGATCCAAACTTTGTGATCTGGAGGGATCGCCCTGTGTGTAAAAAAAAAAAAAAAAACACACATGTTCTTCCTGGAGGAGCAAACTGCGCCTCTCTGTGCGTCCTGACAATGCAGCAGCTGTCACAGCTGGAAGCGGCCAGTCAAGTCAGAATCAGCCTGAGATTGCGGTGTTGTTGTTGTTTTTTATTGACTCGGTCAGCGGAGGGCTAATATTGACAAGTGCAGCGCTCTTTCCGTGATGTCGTAATCTAGCAAGCTGAGGCGTTATTCTTTTATATATTTATTTTAATTTAACGTCAGATCAAGTTTGACCAACACCGGCCTGCCGCGACGGATCCAATCAGAGTTCAGATCAGCTTCATCTTCCCCCACCACCCCTCCCTCTCCGTCTCTTTCTCTGCCTCTCTTTCTTAGTTGCAAAAAAAAAAAAAAAAAATAGAAAAAAATGTTCTGCAGCTGGGCTGCACCTCAATGAATGAATTGGTGCACTGTGAGCCACCATCATCTACCCACTGGATTTCCATTTACTCCCGGCATCCACCCCGAAACATATGAATCTGCTGAGACAGAGGCTTTTAAGGAGTTGAAGAGATCAGGTCGGAGAAAATGGCACAGCGCGCGGTTTTCTTTTTGCTGTGGCTCTTTGACCAGACCTTGGCCGGATTTCCGAATCAGATTAACATCGGTAAGTGTCCCGCTCGTTTCGGCGAGCTGCTGATTGTTGTTTGCGTAATATAATGCACGATTGCAGTTTTACACTGGGAGCTGAATGCGGAGCTCTCCGCAATGACGCCGGACTAACTTGATTTTTCCCAGTGCTGCATTCTTAAAGCAGCTGGTTTAAAAAAAAAACTATAATAAAGCTTCAGCTCTTGCTGAAAACTACCAGAAATGGTTGCAGACGATGATAGGCAACATTTTTGTCGTCTCTCAATTCCGAAGAGTTCCAGACCGGCGCACCGACCAGTGATGCATGAGTTAATCTGTAAATTACAAATAGTTTCTTTGTTCACGCCGAGTTAATCGCGATTCGACCAAAGAATGAGGGTGAAAGCTGGTGCACGCCGCCGTAAGAGTTGTCTGATCTTGGTTGTGAATCTCTCCAAAGGGGGACTGTTCATGCGATCCACGGTGCAGGAGCACAGCGCGTTCAGGTTTGCTGTCCAACTCTACAACACCAATCAAAACACCACCGAGAAACCTTTCCACCTCAACTACAACGTCGACAATCTCGAGTCGTCCAACAGCTTCTCGGTCACCCATGCATGTAAGTGTGCTTCCTTGTCAGTCACGTCCAGGGCGGCCGGTGCACTACTGGGGTCCGCCGAGAACCAGCAAGAATTATTCAGGTGCTTTATGGAGATTGCTCAGGCATGCAGACAAGTTTCCATCACCTCTTCATGGATTCAGAAAGTCCCAGTGGAAATAACAACCCCTGTGCAAACTCTTTATTTTCTCACCAGGGAAATCTATTTATAGACTGTGTTTATTGTTATAAAACACAACATATTCAAAGCATGCCTCACATAATTTTGCACACTTATTCCATGTTGTGATATTACATAACTCAGTCACAGTGGCAGTGCCTGCATGAACGAGCCCCTCCTTCAAGTTTCAACATATAATACACAATACTGGGTTCAGAGGAATGTTAAGAGAAGTAACAGTCTCCTTTTTTCGTTTTTTTCACAAACATGTTTCACGAATCCCAACAATGCAATCAGTAGAATCAGTGTAAATCCAGTTCAAGTTTTTTTTATTTACCGACATATTAGTTTTTTTTTTTGGGGGGGGGGTTGTGCTCGTCTTAATTTGAGGTTACTTTAATGCCTCCCCAAATATGGAAATGCTGTTTTTGTGTCTTTACAAACAGCACAATCTAAAAAAACTGGGCTTTAAAGTATTGCTGTTTAGTGTTGTGTAAGCAGTTTGACCAATATTTTTGCACAAATCTTGATCAGATTAATTCAAAAACAGTATAATAGCTCTTTAGTTTACTGCCAAATTGGAGTCTCAACTTTAACGGATTCATTTTTTTAAGCTCTCATGCCACCCCTGATCCATGACGCCCTGTATGATTAGTCATATTGCCCCTTTAAAACAAGACAGCACCTCCCTCACATTTGCTAAGCATGTCATCCTCTTGCTGAAGTTATCTGATCTGCAAAAAAAAAAAAAAAAAACTCTTCAAAACTGTTTAATGTCAATAATTTTATCATATATTTAATTCATATTAGTAAGAAAACTTGAACTTACTTTTTGGAAAATTCTTTCTTGTTTTTTCCTTGCTGCATGTTTATGATCATACCATAAAAGTTGACAAGAAAAAAAAAACAACATTATTATTTCTTTTGACTGATATCTCTTTGAATAAAGCAGAGACGTAAAACAAGAGATGAGCGCAACACTTTTCTTGGCTGTTAAACATAAACAAGGACCTCCATTTGGTGAAACGGCTAACTTTGTTGGCCCACAGCTTTATCTGACTGACTGCTGCAGCTGTGTCCTTCTAACCCCCTGCATGGCATGATCATAATGGCCCCTTGACTTCCTCTGTCTGCTGGAGCATCGCCTACTGCTCTGTCCTATGATTCCCCCCCGTCTTTGTTGGAGAGCGTCTTCCCCGGCATTGCAGAGTCAGCTCATTAGCACTCAGCCCTCATAGCACCTCACCGTGCTGTCATTGGGTGAAAGAGGGAAAAAAATCCATAGCTCCCCAACCATCGCCAGCAAATGAGTTGGACTCAGACCTGCAGAGGAGGTGGGCCCGAACTGTGAGGCAGTTGAAGCAGAGCATCATATCGCAGGCAGCAGAGCAGCAAGTGGCTTAACGAAGGCATCCGCGAGAAACAATAAGCAAAAGAGGGTGTATAAATAATAGATAATGCCGTTCAATTTCACGCATGTTGAAGAGGGAAGGGGAGGATAGGAGAAAGGGCTGATATCAGAATCTAATTAAAAACAGAGGCAAGCAGAGTTTTAGCAAAAGGAATTTTCACCCCGAAGGAGCATCGGCATTGTTTCGAGCTGCCCTTACTAATAGTCCGCATCAGTGTTGCAGGACTACGTTAAGCTGTAGGAAAATCATATGCATTTGAAACAAAATAACTTGATATGAGCCTCAAGTTGTGTTTTATGTTTTGCTGCTGCTTTGGAGATTGAAAAAAAAAAAAAAGAAAAGAAAACACTACCTCAGGTGGGTTGCCAGAAAAACACTTATGAATGAAACATCTGTGCAAAACCTCAACGACACTCAGCAACCATGTGGTAATACATCAGTGGTCTTCAACTCTTGTGTTCGGCAACTTTTAGATGTCTCTCCGCTTCAACACACCCAAGTCAAACAATCAGGTCATTTACAGGATTCTGGACAACTTGGCTGCATACTGAGGAGATAATTCAGCCATTTGATTCAGGTGTGTTGGATCAGGGACATATCTAAAAGCCTCGAAGCCTCAGTTTGAGGATCCCCGGTAACTTAACACTGGTTTGTAACACATATGCATTGGCATAGAAAAGCTTCTTCTGCAGGACAATGTGACCAACCCAGAAGCTGCTCATGAGTAGGTCAAGGAATGTAGTAAACATCTTGGGGGTTTGACTACCACTAGTCACTTGGTCAATCCAACCCCTTTGTCCTTTCTCACTTTTATTTCGTGCCTGGACACAAACAGCATCATACTTATGTACTTAAGCCATTCATATTAGTTTATTTTTGTTAGCATTTTGGTGAATTGTGTTGATGAATTGTACTAAAAATGCATAGAATCTGACATAAAATTAAATTTAATCAAATATTATTTCTGGAGCATGTTATTTTCATTGGTTTATCTTCAAATACTTACTAGCTCCAGTTAACTCAGATGTTACATGAGAGATAAAGAATGCTGGAATAAACCACAGCATTTAATGGAGTCACACAAGTCACATTTCCTTACAGTAGAACAAATTATAGAAAATTCCTTTAAGTCATTAGATGTTAAAGTCAGTATGAAATGTCCTTAATGTAGGCACGAATTTAAGCTTAGTTTGCACAAAACATCACACAGCAGGCACCTCCTTTTAGCACCTAAAGAAGTCAGATATGAAAGTCAAATCTACAGACGTTCTAAATGCTGAAGGGCTAAATGAAACGAGCTGCACCCCCATCACTGCCTCTCAGAATCTCAGAACACAGAGGAAATCTAATTCCAAATGCAACCATCTTTCTTAGAAAAATCTTCACTGTCTCCTTGATGCGGTCATTCTTCTGTGCCACTTGTGGACTCTCTATATTCATCTAGTGCTGCCACTAAAGTACAATGTGCCATAACCACAGTTTCATATCGTAAAAGCTGGATACTTATGAGACATTTAATTGTCACTCTGATCATGCAGTTCTCAGGAGACAATAAAAGCCTATCAAAATCACTACCTTGTTACACGGTCTCAGAATCTGCGCAATCTAACTGTGAAAGAGCATGCAAGAGATGTGCTTGAATTTACAGAACGGATTTCCATCGTTATTCCAAAATAGGCAAGACCTGCAGCCAACATGCCTGGGCATCGCAAACGAGGAGCTAATGAGCTGAATTTTATTCTTAGTAGGGAGGGTACCTGCACGACACTGTCCAAATCATTTGTTGTTCTTGATGGATGTGCATTCGACAGCCAATATGTGCAGCCATTTTCAATAAATTAGGATACACTCTGTGTTACAGATTGATAGTACCTTAGCAACCTCTAAGCAGGAGCTACATATACATTTTTTAAGCCCACATTTCTGTTTGAATTTTTTTATATTATTGGTCTGATGTAATATTTTAATTTAAATTATATGCCATGTTCTTATTAAAACTCACTTTATCAACTCACTTCATAAAGTGAGTTACTGAAGTATTTGCATTTTTCAAAATTGTTCAAATTTATTTAATATCTAGTTTTTATTAAAACAGCATGTTCTTAAACTGGGCCAAGGCGTACAGTGATCAAGCGTAACATTATGACTAGCTTCCTGACTGGGTCTGCGGTTATACCCAACTAACTGCACTGTGCTGTTCGTTCCGACACATTGTCACAACTTTTGAGGTGCAGCAGCTTGCCTGCTGAACTGGATCAAGTGAACAAGCCTTTACTCCTCATGTGCATTAGTTAGCCTATCCCAGTTTACTGCTGTTGCTTCCTTGTATCACTTTTGACCCAATCATCCAGTCATCAAAAATTCAGCCTTTGTCAAACTTGCCTCAAACCTTACACTTGTTCAGTTGTCCTGCTTGTAAACATTGGGAACACAATGTTTCCAAAGTGTTCAGCAGCATTTGTTGAAATTAATTAGACGGAAAATTACAACTCAGGCCTTCTCATCCAACATCAGTGTCTACAGATGCAGCATGTAACTTTACTTAAAAAAAAAAAAAAAAAAATTTTTAACATATTTTAACATTTTTGTGAAATTATTATTATGTCATGACAATATAATGTAAGACAGATAATCTGTGAAAATATTATGCTCCTCTGCATTCTCTCAGTGTTCCCACCATTCAATCAGAAATAACCAATCCAAGCCAGGAGGAGGAGGGTCTTAGCGCTGTCAATGACTCTCATACACACCCTCCTCTTGCTCTCTGCTATGCTACAGTTAGTTCACCACTACCATGAATATTGGGGCTAGGGACACAATATTCCCTAGAATATTGTTGTATGACTGCGGAGAAACAGATTTTCTGGAACGTTGAGTTGTTTCTCCATCATTAGCATTCCGAGCAGCATTGATTGACTGCGCTAAGACCTTCCTCCTGGCTCTGATTGGATGTTTTTTGGTGGGGAGTGGTGCTTTTCTTCAGACAACAATAGCAGCTCAGAAGGTGGAAGAGCTCAATCTTTTCACAAACTATCTGTCTAATATTATACTGTCTCTGCATGGTGACAGTTGTAACAAATATTGGAAAAACATATTTTTAAAAGTTACATACATGCTTTAACCTTTCAAATGTGATAAGGATGTTCAGACATTCACATAAATGTAATCCTATGCCTTGTGGAACCTTATTAGGACTTATTAAGACTATCATTCAACATAATGTATGTGTGAAGGTATATTATGTATATCCCACTAAGTAACAGGTGTTAGAGTTTGACAAAGGTGTCATAATGGAAATGTAATCAGTGCTTTTCACTTTACCTGTAAGTGGCACCAATATATTCAGTGACAAATTTATACTTTTGGATGTAATTTGTGCACTCTGTGGTGTTTGTCAACACTGTGCCTTGATATTCATGTTAGCTGAGACCGCAAACTGAAGACAGCTCATGTTGAGCTCACAATAGTCCACAAGCATTGTAAATTTTCTCTTCCAATATGGGGAGCAAAAAATAGATCAAGGTTATTAAATATCACTTAACTGCTGACTTACAGACCTTTGAGTCTGTACTTTTTAGTGAGTGACGACTGCCCGTTCTCGGAGTTTTACATTTGTCAGGTGTTTTTTCTTTTGTTTTGTTTGTTCTGCAAACTGTCACGTTAATTTACCGGACATCCAAAGTTCCTTTGGTGTGATTTGGCTCCTGCGAATGACTCAGACCTTTGTCAGCAGTGGCAAACGCCTGCTGTGTGCTTTATAAATGTTTTGAAAAGGGTGCCTTTTATTTATGTCTGAGGGAATAAAAACTTATTTTTGCATCCTTTAAGTTGTTAATTCCAAGAATCATAAGACATTACTACACTCAAACTCACTCAAAATCAAATAAATTGTATTTGGCTTTTAAAAATGAAACTTGACAATCCTTGCCTTTAATAAAAGCTTGGTTTTCTGTCGTTTCAAATTTTTTTAAGCAACTTTAAAGCCGTGTGCTATTAATGAAATTAGTGACTTTTAGAACAACAATGCGTGGCTTCAAAAATCCCCGAGGCTTTGCTTTGTACCACAGCGGCATGGTGTGTCCTTTGGTGACAAGACTGTTGTTGCTTTGAAGTAACATAAGAAATTGTGAAATGTGTAATTACCAGCTCGGGCTCTATAATAGCTGCTGAAGCTAGAAGTCAGGTGTGTTCACAGAGAACTCAAAAGTGCTTCAAAGCAAAGGGTCCGCATTTGAGGAAAAGCAGAGCAGACAGCATTAATGTTGCTGATAGTCATGGCTTCACCAACTTAATGACACCGCCATCCTTTCTTACCTGTTTACCCTTCTTCTTTGCTTCCTTTACGTGAGCAAAAAAAGAAAAAACAATCAATCCTCTGCACATCTCTTGCTCTACTATTTATGAGATTACTTACCTTGATTCTTGTTAAAAGACAATTTTGCACTCCTTGGCTTTTGAATCTTGTCTCACTGCTCCTCATTCCTCATTCTGTCATTAAGCTAATGGTCTGTGTCCCCTTTGCCAGCCTTTTTACATCTGCCTACCCTCTTTTATTGAATCCTTGAGGTCCTTAAACTCTGGCAAGATCACATGCTGCCTTGGCTGCTCTGTCCGTCCACCGTTTCTCGCTGATCTTGACTGTAGCGAAGGCTGTCCCATTCCAACAGTTTGGGTCTTTATTGAACTGAAGAAACCAGAATGAATGTAACAGATAATGCATATGTGGTTAGTTGGCTATGATCCATCAGAGACACCAGGAAGTTATCGCTCTGGCTTTCAAACAAATGTAAAAAATATATAGTATGTGTTTATCAATGAGCTATAGTGGTGTATGTAAATTTAGCTACCTCTGGGCTTTGCCAAGTCAGCTGTTTTTCCTCATTTTATGGGAGCCAACTGGCTGTTAGCTTGATATTTGTTGCCAAGGTAATAAATGTGCTAAAATTTCCCTTGATAAAGACATCTGAAAGGAAGAAAATAATTTAAAAAAAAATGATAGTGGAAAACTGAAATGTGAGATTGAGACATTGGTACTGTTTGTTGAGTTTGTTCAATTGTTAATAGCTTCATATTGTGAAATAGTAAGTAGGATGTACTTGTATAAAACCCCAAAGTGCTTCACACCACATCCAGTCATTCACCCATTTGCCCTTTTGGGTACAAGTGAAACGTCCGTAGAAACAGAGAGTATATTATATATTTAATTAGTCCTAAATTAGTGCCTAACGTAATTGTGAAACTTGACTTCATAGTCCTCTGCATATGAGCTACTTGAATATAATTTCATACATTCAAAAGCAATGGAGATAAAAAAAAACAAAAAACAATAGCTATAGATCATTATTGAAACGTTTTTTTTTGTTTGTTTTTTTTTTTGCTGTTTTATTTTTTTCACAGAAAAAAACCCAGAAACAACAAAAACAAAAAATGTGACATGATACGTAACATCTTTATCAGTTGTAGTTCCCTTCCCTCTATTTCACAGATTTTACATTACTGTGAGCTTATAGAGAAAAAAACAGTTGGAAGAAAATGTTTCCATGTGCTTTATAAACAGGCCAAAATCTTATTTTTTGTGTTAGATCAGTTAGGATTACTTCTATTTATTAAATACCAGGAAAAAGAAGAGAAAGCCCAGTGAATGTTTACGTCATGAAATGCTGCACTGCATTAAAAATGTTGAAACCAATTTAAAAACAGATTTTTAGCTAATTAATAATTCCTAATTTTGGTGATGTTTTAATGCTGGAAAAGAATTATACCTTTTTAATGCTGAACAAGTTGAAAAGCAGTTCCACATTTCAACTTGTGTCTCCCAAATGACCCGCTCTTTAACCGCCAGCTGTTGAGACTGGTCAGCTGGTTAGTCAGATGTGGTGGAGTGTTAGTCATGTTTAGTTTGAGGCAAGTAAAACTAAGAAAACATGGCATTTATGTTTTGCACCGTGATGCAGGTTAGTCATGAGGAGGAATTCTGGACAAATTGAAGTTTCAAGTCGATCAAAACAGATTTTTGAATACAGATGAGACATTTACAACTAAGAACTGGTTTCTGTTTATATCTCTTTAGATTCACAGGCCTTGCAGTCATGATTTGTTTCAACATTTGTGCCCATATATTCATCATGCTGCCCAGAAACACCAACAGATTCTTGAATGGGATGTGGCAGCTCACACTTGGACAGAGCACAGGTGGTAAATGGCATATGTTGCCAAGCACAGACAAAAGGGTGCTTACCAAATCTTTGCGTGCATTGTTAAGTGTAGCTTTTGGAGATGCTGTTGTTTTGGTCCTGTGGGAAGAGATTGTAAACGAAGTGACAAGGAGGGATGTTTTTGCAGCGCATGACCTGCAAGCACTGACAGGGACAGGCTGTCGTCTGAAGAGGCTCCTCAGGTGACTGTAAGAAAGCCACAGCGTTGGTTGGTGGAGGCTGCGTAGCTCAGCTTGAAAGGTGTGATGAGGGCAAAGAAAAGAGGTAAACCGAGTAGTGTGAGGGCTGAGAAAGGAACTGAGGTAAGCGAGAGAAAGAAGGAGAATATAATTTTTTTCTTTTAAGCTGGTCAGAGTGTGTGTTTGCGTGAGTGCACGGCTGTGTTTAAGAGAGAGATTTCTCCAGGCAATGGGGGGTTGTACAGGGACATGCCATCACAGTGCAGCTGTGTTGGAGGCACAGATGGAGGTTTGTGTGCGGCTATGATGGAGACGTATGAGAGACCCCACGAGGCAAAACGTACTATCGCGCTTACATGCCTACACGTACTCTCACACAAACACAACCACTCACTTGCAGAAAGACAACCAAGCCCTCTCACAAGCACCTCTATGATTTCCATTTCTCAGACATACACTGTTAAGTTCTCTTGCAAATACTATAAAATTATTTTAAATATATCAATATGCTCTCAAATGTCCTTTACACTTCACACCCTCAAATTTCTTTTTCCTGAGGAAAGGTCTCTGATTATTACCTTTGAAAACCAAAATATAGAAAGTAAAACGGAATAAAATTCATTTCAGTTCATTTTTAAATATTAATTTTATTAATTAAATTTTATGAAAGTAACTAATTTACTCTGGTTTATCTGCAAATAGTAACTTTTAATCTACATTAAAAATCTTTACACTTCTTTTAGTATTTTTTTTCATTAAAGAACTTAACTTGAGGAGAGATTTTACATAAAGCAGCTTTGAAATGACGCGTCGTTTTAACAAAAAAAACACTAGAGATACGAAGGACCAAAACTGACAGAATACATAAATTACCCAATAAATGAATCAATACAGTTAAAATGTGCCACTTAATTTCCAAAAGAAGAATTTTTATAATTTATTTTACCTTCATATTTATCTTTTCAGATTAGATCTAACTGCACACTATTCGTCTGTAATGAACAGCACAGTGATGGAACGATTTTGAGGACAGCAGGCCAGGCGATCTCAGAGGCCTCTAGAGGTGGCTTGATATGGGTCTCAGTCAAATGAGTGGTACAGTAGCGAGCTGGGATGAGGTTACAAGCCCTGGGAGCTGCACAGCCTGAGAGAGGAGCACAATGTCAGCACTTCACTGACAACAGTGTTCAGATAGCATAAGATAAGATAAGTGGAGGATGCTTTTTTTTCTGATACAAATTCAGATTGTGAAAACCTTTGCTAAATTTGCAAAACCATGAATTCAGTTTGCGGAAGTTGTATTTGTAATTGTTTGCTTATTCGCCACTGTGTCCATTGTCTGTCTTGACAGATTGGCCCACCTTTTAATGCTCTGACGTAAAT